>JAOPTO010002331.1:432281-483680 GCA_033822845.1 Tetrapedia diversipes
ATTAATTAATAGTTTGTAATAAATCTGTACATCTTTACACGAATTTTTTCAAAGGAGTACGTCACGCTTGGGTGATTTCGTTTCGTAACCGTCATGAATTAAACAGATAAACGAGGAAAGTGATTTTAAAGTTTCGCGCATAAATTAACTTTAGTATGGGTCGCCATCTATTGAGGAATGATTGAAACTGTTAACGAAGTAGTTCGATTGTTGACGGTGCAGGTGGAGCGGTTATGCGTTCTTTCTCTGTCTCTTTTTATTGTTGGTAAACATGTGCGAGTTGTTTACCGGTTTCTTCGCTAGATGGCAGGCCTCATCAAAGTCAGTTACCACTTTTGTTTACTTGTCGATAAATGTTTGTTACCAGTTTGGACACTTTTTGGAGAGATGGCATCATTGACGTTATTAAAATGTTCATATGCGGGAAATTTTCAATTGATTTTGTATATTGCAAAAAGATAAATTGTATAATTATTGTATGCCACTATAAGTTGGAAAAAAAACAAAAAAATGAGATGGTATAATGTAACATTCGTAAATTAATTTGAAAACTTTATAGCTGTTATTTCTATAATTTGAATTTTTCTCTACCTTTTGACTATTCAAATAAATGCAAATAAAATTATGCATATACTATGTATGTCTAAAAATAATTCATTTTCGAAAATTGAATTTTTGTTTGTTTAAGTAAAAAATTTCTTTGGGAAATTCCTGCCACGGAAAAAAAAAGAAAGAAAAATGGAAAAAAAGGAAGCCGAGGTTTGAACCTAGCATGAGAAATCGTAACATTGCTTCAGTAATCGGACTCTTTTTCATAAAGTTACTGACATCATTACTAGTATGTAAACACTTAGAATTGAAATATAGTCCATTCCTGATGACGTTTTCAAATATAGTACATTTGTGATAATAATTAAATATAGTACATATGTCGAAAAATGGGAATAGGAAGTCAAGATTTCGCGCGACCCGTGTCGCAAGCTTGCTTTCCACATTGGTTGGATTTCAGCGCTTCAAAAGCAAGAAAAAAAGACTTTCATTTGTTTTCTCTCTCGATTTCCCGAAGTCATCCGAAATGCTGAGCTCACGTATGCGCTGCTCGTGCGGTAGTGTATGTAGTGGAAGGAGGTATTCTCGAGAACTCTCGTCCTCAGTCTGGCATCACAGATTGCAATATCGTACCTTATTTAAACCGCATGTCGCGTGTGTTCTGTAATCTGGTGTAATTTATAAGGTTTGAACTTATTATAAAATATTCTGGGAAATATTTGATAATATATTTGTAGCGGTTAATTTTTTTAGTAATATAAAAATGGCACGTCTTGGGAATGTAGTAAGTATAATAAATTTACTAATCTTGCGCATCATTTTTGAATAGGAATATCCCTTAACCTATCTCAAATATTTTTCTCTATCAATAGGATAATAAATACACTTGAAATTGACAGTTAGAAACTTACTACGAATATATAGAATAGTGTGTGTATTAATTTACATTATAATGTCAAAGAGTTTTTAGCTTTAATTTAAGGTGTTATTTTAATGTTTTATTAGTACTTCAACATATTTTTATTCTGATATTAATGTGTGATGATTTTAAGACTGCAGATCAGTTGATGGCTGGTGCCAGTGTATTATCTAGACCTGCAGAAGAATTTGGTAATGATGTAAGTTAATAATGATTACCAATAAACAAATGAACTTATAAAAACAGTTGTGATAATTCCTTCTTCTTTTTAAGCCTTCTGTAGAAGTCATGTGGGCAATGAAAGCTATGGAACATGCAGAAGTTTATTTTAATGTAAAAAATTTAAAGATTATTAATAATTTTATTGTACATTATAAAAGTCAGAGCTTTAAATTAAAAATTTTTATTTCAGATTTTATGTTCAGTTGATCCTAAATTTTTAAAACTTACTCCTCATGATGAACAAATATATAAAGCTTTTCGAGAGACTTTCCCTGACCTTAAAGTAGATAAAATAAATGTAGATGAACTACATGATAAACAGAAATGGAGACAGTTTTGTGAGCAATTTAAAGATCTTGTAGAAGATTATAATTTTGGTACATTATTGAGAATAGATTGTGAGAAAGCTTACTCAGAAGAAAATAGTGTACTTATAATTAGAATACAATTTTATGCTATTGAACTTGCCAGAAATAGAGAGGGATTAAATGATGGTATTAGGCAAAAGTACAAACCAAAGGTTACTGATGAGGAGTCATAAGTTACAATTGTATTTGAATAGTGCTACTTTTTTATCTGCAATTTTTTACTTCAAAATATGGATCTTACAAAATGTTATTTATAACAGTGATATGAAATAAACAAATTGAATAAAAATATATTTTTATTATTGGCATAGAACTTTTATTTCGAATTTTGTATTTTTAAACTAATTAGAGGATTTGATGCACGTGCTTGATATTTTAATTTTGTAGCAGTAGGTTTAGATGCTGCAGCTTCTCTGTTGAATTTTTTCTTTCTTTTACCAATACCAACAAGCCTTTTTAAGGTAGGTGGAATTATATAATCAGGCACGTCTTTTAAATGAGGCTGTAACTTCACAGTATGCAATGCTTTGTCCCGTCTTAATGATTGCAGATCTCTTGGATTATCCTGAAAATAACATTTTAATTTTTCGCAATTGAGTACTTCCTGTTTTATTTCTTTTAAACGAGCTTCTCGCACAGCAATTCTTGTTACTGCTTTCCAGGCATCTTTTGCTCGATATCTAAAAATTAAGAATGTTAAAATTAATGATTAAAATAATTTTTACATAATTATAATTAAATATTTAACCTACCGAAAACCTTCAACTTCTTCTAATTTAAATTGATACGTTTGAAATAACGTATCACGGTTATAACAGTGTTTTAATTCTGCTTCAACTTCTTCGAGAAGAGGTCTTTCTCTCACCGATACGAAGCTCAATGCTGTTCCCTGATTTTTTCCTCGAGCGGTACGCCCGGCTCTATGAATGTAAGAATTTACATCTGGGGGAAAGTCGAAATTAATTACATTCGATACAAACTGAAAATCGATACCACGTGCTACACCAGATTCTTTATCTTTCTTTCGTTTCCCTTTCTTAACATTCACATGAGGCTGCAAGGATTAAAAGGTAAATATTTCTGATATTAAATAATATTTTAATGATTAAAACGCAATATTTACTTCATCCAATGATTTCTCATCTGACGCTATTATAATATCATATATCCCAGAATTAAATTGGGTAACTGCTCTACACCGTGAAACAGCTGGCAATTCAGAATTTAATACACAAGTAGGTATACCAAATTGTTCCAAAAATAATTTTAATTTATAACACCTGTCTACTGTATTTACGAATATTATACTTTTTCCCCTAAAAAAAACAAACAAACGAACTTGTACTATTAAATTGTAGCTTTCTTTATTTATGTATAATTTTATACATTACCTAATTAAATTCAACTTCAATAAAGCATATAAAATAGCAGCTTTGTCATTTTCTTCTGCTGCAAGACTATAGTGTGATAACTGTGATAATGGAGCTAATGGGGGTTCCTCTAATTTTAAAATTGCTGGATTATGAAGTACCAGCTTCTTGAGTGTAATCACATCCTCTGACAATGTTGCAGAAGCTAAAGCAGCTTGATATACTGTTGGTAAATAACGTGATAAACTTTTTATTTCATCTTCATATCCAAATGAAAATATCTGAAATATAATACGATGTTATATAAATATATAATAAATTGAATTAAAGTTGCTTACCAAATCAGCTTCATCAATTATTAATGTTTCAAGAGAATGTTTTAATTTCATATGGTTAGCTTTCAAGTGTTGTAATATTCTACTTGGAGTACTAATAATAATATCAGGTTTTTCTGACAGTAATGGTTTCTGTGCAGTAAGATCTATTTGTGGACTGATATCAACAGACTTTACTTCTCTACTACACTTTATAGTTAAACTAATTATGACATCATGTATCTGCTTGCATAGCTCTTTACTTGGAGTTATAATAAGGCTTTTAATTTCTTGATTCTTTTGCGTTTGTTTATTTAATAAAATCTTTTGAATGAGGGGTATAGCAAATGCAGCTGTTTTTCCAGATCCAGTACGTGCACGAATTAAAATATCTTTTCCTTCCAGCATTAATGGTATTGCTTTTTCTTGAATTAATGTAGGTTCTAACCAACCTAATTTTGCGATAGCCTGTTATATTTCATTAAAATATAAATATTAGTTAAAGAAATATAACGTATAAAATGATGTATGTTATTAGTAATTTAAAAATATAACCTCTAATTTAAAGCCAATAAAAATTTATTTCGTTACCTGTAAAATCCTGTCATCCAGTTCTAATTCATGAAAACTTATTGGTTTTGTATCATTTTCTTCATCCACTTCCATTTCATTTGAAGTCATATTTAATACAAATAAATGATTCAAACCACGTGTAGAACTGTCAGTACAGATCGAGTTGTTTATTCTCCTGTCGTCTTCTGGCACTCTTTTACTTTCAATTACCACCACAGATATTTTATCTGTAATACCTAGATAATTTTACTTAAAATCTTGTATTTAACTTAATAATAACTATAACTTATTTATAGTGCCAACAAAACAAAGTGCATATGCCGTAGCGGTTAAAAACTAGTGGGAGCACCCCTACCCAGAGCTATTGCATTTCCTTCATTACGTTAAATGCGCAAATATGAAATTTCACGTCATCCTACTGATTCTATCGAAACATTTAATATCATTAGTATACAATTTCATAATTTTTACCTTCATCACTCGTTAACTATGTATGTCTAAATAAAAAATGATAAAATAATGTGGTAATCTAATCTACCGATAGATTATAGCATCTTTGAACGTGTTAAAGAACTATTTCATCGATCAAAATAGGATGTTTAGCTTAAACAGATATGATCATCTAAGCAAAGTACTTGAGCATCGATTCTCGGATAAATATTAAATTATATTTATTGTAATTTATTAAAAAAAAAAATTAACATTGGAATTCTCAAATATATACATACATTTATCCTCGCTTTGTGATGGATCACATTTAGTTTGAATTCGCTCCGTTAAGCCAGAAGGGAATGATTGTACGTTGTACTGACAATGAGTGGAGAAGATAAATTCAGGAGATTTCAGCAATGAAATTGCAATAAATATATTAATGTAATCTTAAGGATATGCGAGACAAAAATATAAACAACATACTGACATTTTTGTTTAAATCTTAGCCACTTATTACCAAACGAAAAAGATGTTTCTGGGAGGTGTAAAAGACATTCGACAAGAGAGACCATTTCTAGAATATATTGCTATATACACACTTTAATAACCAAAAACAAACATTACAGTAATAATATTGTTATTAATATAATATTATGTAATAATAGAATCGTTTATCAATTGTAGTGTAAATACTAAAAATCTTGCTTCTTCTTTTATTGGAAAGAACAATGCATTTGCTTTGCCTCTTTATTAATTAATATTAATTCATGATCGTCGCGAAGCAGCCGCGCTTGCGACTTCGGCGTCGATCGCGACTGAAGAAATTGCATGCCTCGCACGAGAACACTTTCGCGAGGATGGGAACTAAATTATCGCGGAAGCGATCGATAGTTCGTCGCTGTTGATCCCGAGCATTGATTCTCGATGCGATCGAGGCCACAAGGGTTTCTTTTCCTTTTTCTTTTTCGAGGGGTTGAAGGGGTAGGGTCGGGGAGCGAGGTATCGCGAGCGCGGCGAATCGCGACCCTTTCTCGTTACCTTAGAATAATAAATATTATAGTGCAATATCTAAAAAATCTGTCTTTTTTATGCAACTTACACATTCAAATACAGTGTACTCGAAAAATTTACAATCGTTATTGCCCTTACAAACATTAAATCTCTATTCGAGTGGTGGTAAATTCGCGATCCCTCTCTCTGACCGCTAGAAAAGAATGTTTGATTCAAGATCGAGTGTGAGTGCGTGTGTGAGAATCAAAAAAGAGGTGCAGCTGCTGCTGTAGTGATTGCGAAAACTGTCAGTGTTTTATCTTCCTTTTTCCTTTTCTTTTCTTTTCTTTTCTTTTCTTTTCTTTTCACGTTATGCAATTTAATGTAATATGCATGCGTGTACGCGTACATAAGTACCTGTTCATACATTTGTGTACGTGTGCTTCGTGTCATCGCGTTGATCGCAGACTCGATATCCGCGATCGCGGCGTTTACGATCCGGAATAATATTTAATATAGAGTTCTCTTTTGCTTCTATCATTCCCGTTTACGTTCCTCGATTACTCGCCAAATGTGTTTCGGCACTTTTTGGTCGTGGTTAACTGTGCGGGCTATATTTATCCCTGTATACGATACATAATATACATATTATATGTATACGTTATAATACGTGTATTACATATTCCGTAAGTATAATCTGTCAAGAACGAATAATTCATCGCTCGGCAGTCCTAGTTGACACACGAGTTTTAAACACCGATGATAAATTACAGTTGCGTGTGCACGTTTTACATGTATATACAAATCGCTGACACGGCCGAACATGGGAAGGGTAAAAACGGTAACGCGGAACACGGGTCACGTGATGATACATTATACGAGAGAAATCGTCGTTCGTCGACCGCTTTTGCCGCTACACGTTAATAATAGCGATAAAAACTTGCGCGCCTGTACACAATGCTCGTGGCTTAAGCATGGATCTTGTCCCCCGTAGGGAAATCGTTGAGAACCACGGGTTCGCCGAAACGAAACGGAAAAATCACTCATCACACGTGTCGAACAACGCGTATCCTGCAATGCTTTTAAACTAGGACCGAGTCGATAAATTTCTCGTACATCGCGTTAACAAGAAAATGTTCTCCGTAATGGCGGAGAGGAAGTTTTTTGAGCAACTGAAAAACTTATCGAAGAAAATGAAAGAGCAGAACGAAAATCATCGTTTCTCTGGCTGTACATCAGCCTCAACGGTATAGTTTTGTTTCGCGTGTTGTTCCACAAGTTGTGCTGTTGGTTCCAGTACGGTTCAGACATTCTTATGGAAGTCGCGCGATGATTTTTCGTTCTTCTACGTGTAGCAACTAATTAACAACTTATAATTTACGTAAAACGTATCGTGCTTACGTAAAATCATGACATTAATTACGTAACAACACAGATTGCTATGAGAGAGCATCGTTTCCGAGTTTAATTCACGCGACGAAGGGATGCAGTCACACCGGTGGGACTGATCGATAATTCGTAACGATCGATGATACCTTCGGGGGTACGCTTCGTGGATTCCGTTCATCGGTTCAACTTTCGTCGATCGTACGTCTTACAATTATCACAATACAGTTTTACGATTTCTACAGAATAGCTTTCGATCTTGGAGAAGGTTCGCCGATGAACGGAAATTGAAATGGTGGTAGGACTGCGTGCGCCGAGGGAAAAACTGCAGATGTTATCTAAACACGACACACATTGAGTTCGTAAAAAGTACAAATTGTACAAATAATATAAAAACAATTATAAATTGTGTTATCATTGACGTTGAAATGATGAAAACAAAAAATAGTTGTTTCAAAGATGCAAGTGACGCGACAAGTTTTTTATTTTTCGAGAAATTAATATCATTGATTATATATATATTTTTTTTCTTTTTTTTAACTAGATTTGCTTTGTAGAGAAGACAAAATTTTGAAGCATTAATAACGACACTACGCTAATACGTATAGAATATCACTCTACAAGATTTTAAACGCTATACTTTTTAAAATCTTTATTACAACGCCAATTTGAGCACGTACTTTGCTACCTCACTTTTGTATATAAAATTGTACATCTCCTTTTATTAAATCTCTACTGTAATGTATTGTCTTTTCTTATAAAATTATAATTTCTCAATTCCTCAAGAGTTAATTATTAACTATTATATGTATTATCAGATGCTAGTCGAAATAATATATTAAAATCTCGAAAAATGTTGACGCGTCGATTGTTCAGTTCTTCCAAGCGATCATTTTCTTCACGGACGATGCATCGGTATTTTCGAAACTGAATAAAAAATATTTCTAATATCTCAAATGTTAAACGATACATAAAATTCTATGAACATAGTACAACATTTTGCCTCGGCACACGTAATCGAAAAGAACACCGCAATGGCGTTAACAATGAAGAGAAGAAGGGAAATGCGATGAAAAGAAGACGCAAACGATCACGATCGCCTAAAGATATCGTTCGATCCGTTTTGATCTTCTTATGATTAAAAAAAAAAAAGAAAAAAATTGACGATGTCCTTTCGAAAGAGTCCAGCCTCTCGTTGCTCCCATTTCGACGATTTAAATTTCACGCAGGCTCGCCGAACCGATAATAACAGGCGAAATGGGAGGGCTAACGATTTCGATCGCGGCACAGCTGGATAACGGGGCGATACAGTGGCGTTATTAATGCTGGTTACAGTTGGTAGCATTGGTAAATAGAATAGCAGTGACTAACGATACGAATAGATTCATCTAGATTTAGGTTGCTGCTTGCTTTCTCAGGGAACGGTGAAAAGATCCCAGACGAATGACACGGCGACTTCGGGTGGACTATCGATATGACTATGTTCGAGCTGGGCAACTCTAGAGGAGTTGGTCGACCCGAAATCACCATGAAGAAGGTGAGCGCATCATGACTTTGGGGGGGAGAGATCGATGGATTCGAAGTTCGATAAATGATGATGATGATGACGAAGATGACGATGACGATTCACCGTTTGGCTCCTTTTTTCTTTCGTTCGAACAGATCTCGTGCTCGATAATTTCTGAGCTCGACAGCGGATCTCTTTGACGAAGCTCGAAGTAGGAGCCGTGAATCGGGCAAAATACACCAGAAATTCGTACTCGAAGTAAAACCATTGGAATCTGAGAAAGGGGATCTGATGGCTAACTAGAGTCTGATATGTAGACTGACTTTTGGGCCAGGTCTGGGTCGCCTGTGCGTCGCGTTCAACGAGCCCACAGCGAGGACTCGCGTTATTAATCGATCGCACAATCGACCAGCGACGCCGCTTCTAATAATTGGATTGTTCGAATCGCGCGATTGGTCTTGCCGTGGATTAAACACACATATTTATAACTCGCTAGAGGCGTCGCTTTATCGCCTAACAGACAATTTTTATGCTCTCCAACGTGTATGATTTGCAAAGATATGTAACGTCGACTACAAGGTATAGTGTATTTCTCTCTCTCTCTCTCTTTCTCTCTTTTTCTCTCCCTCTTTCTGTATCTATCTATTTATTATATATACTTTTTTTCTTTTAATATCTATATATATATATTTATTTATATATCGTATCTCTCTCACTCACGCAGTCTCTAGGTTTTAAAGCACTCTCACGCCGGCTGAGACGATCACATGTGAACACTCGCACAAGCCTGTCCTACATGTACTGATGACGTAGAATACAGCTATATAAATTATATCTCTTATATGCTTACAGTAATTGTATATCGTTTTATATATACACATATGCCTATATGTATATATACGTATGTACTCCGCCAGGCCAAGAACAGTATCCTGGAAGCCTGGTTTCATGGTTGCACGCGACCGATTTAACGTTATTTCGCGAATTACACCTCGTTCGTCCGCCTAGCTTGGTTCGAACCAATTTTTTACATTCACCGGCTCGACAAAAATTATTCGCGACCGTTTGACCGTTTTCAGGACACTGCCCTTGCATGGCCACCCTATGCACCGTCAAACCTGCAGCACGTGCCTTACTTCGTTTCTCTCCATGCTTGCTTGCTTGCTCGCTCGCGTTATCTTTACACGCCTAAAGAAACCTCCTCCTCGTGTAAATTCAACCATACCGTCCTACGATTCGTGTTCGCGCACCACTAATATACGTATTTGTCTCTTTGTATGCTTCTTTCCTTTTTACGCGCGTGCATCGAAGGATATTACGAAAACATTACCCTGGAATTATGTAGCGTCGTCGACCGACTGCAGGACGATCGAATCTCCTTCACGATACATCATTTCGGTGATGACGACAAGTTAAAAATGGGTTCGAGCGCATAATATAGATTCTAACGCTAGAAGTATCGACGATTAAAGCGTATCCATTTGTATCAAAGAGACGAGATTGAAAGTTACGCGAAAAAGATACTTAATACAAGGGAAACGAATTTTACGGGAGACTACGATAATTTTTCAAAGACTTCGCGGTAAAGCAAAAGTTCGCTTGAAAGCTTGAGAACGATAACAAGATGGATCGATGGATCGTCAAGGTTTCGATCTGTCCACCGTGATCGATCGGTTGACGAGTCGATACCACGATCAAATACGGTGTTTTCACCCTATACAGTGTATGCAGCTCTATGCGCGCATATAGATACCTACATATATATCTTCGCAGCAACACGTTTATAAAAAGCGACGCTTCGTTCTGTTACCGAAACGAAAACGCTTTGAAAGACGCAGTCGCGACGTTTTCCCTTTACACATCATCCCCTTCGTGGCACTACATCCTTTCTCTCCCGTTCTCTCACTCTCACTCTCTCCCTCTCTTTCTCTCGCTCATCATTCTCAACTCTTTTTTTTTTGTAAAAATTTTTAATCGCTTTTTTTTTTAATGTCTCTTATTTAGTTTGTTCATTATTACACGTTGCACACTACTACGCTCGTCTCTTTATTTCTCTTCTCTCTCTCTCTCTCTCTCTCGCCTATCATCTCATCGCTTTATGTTTCACGTTTTTTTTACATTTTCATTTTTTTTTTCTTATCTCCTTTTGTTCTTTCGTCTCTTTAACCGCGATTTAAAAAATTTAAAATACTCGTATTACACGTAAGTATTTGTTTGACCCTGTTTTCGTAAAGGCTTCCTAACATAAGTCGATATCGGCCGAGGAAGATTAAAATGAAAGGCGTCGAACGTGAAGGAAGTAGAAGGAATCAGCTAGCAATGAAGAACGGTGGTTAACAACGCGAATTATCATCGCTGGGTGGCGGGTGTGTGATGCGCATAGGAAACAGGGGTGCCTTTTCTCATGTGTTCGTGCGTATCTCTTTTTATTCTCTCGACTCTCTTGAATTTTTCGAAATGCATGCCGAGTGTTCCTCCGCACGATTATCAAAAGGATCAACTTCGTATAAGGATATAAACTGACGACGGTGCAAGATTGTTTGTTCATCTTCGATCCACGACGACGATTCTCAACGGGATCCATTCGAGACGAGTTTATCGATTAACGAAGTCGCTTATTTTTCTAATAAATTCAGGTTCTAATGCAACGTGTGCATCCAACTAACGATGCTTACTTAAACCATCACTTTACATTTATTATTAAAATACAAAAGCAATCGTTTTATCTACGCGATGACATTTCAAGATATTTCTATTCTTGTTTTTAAAAATCGATATGCAAAGAGACGGGATCAAAATAGCTTGTAGAAACCATGCGACTATCGATCGAACATTTGCCTTTTTTACCCCGTTTAAGTATTATCATCTTTCTCGTCATGGATCGTCAAACACAATCGTCGATCGTTCTGTTTTGGTAATCACGAAACAATTTTCGTGCAACTATCGAAGAGGACAAGGATGAAGAGGAAGTAACAGACAGGAAAGCGCTTGAAAAGGTGCATTAGCTTGCTTGGTTCGTGTAACATAACCGCGTTACCCCGTTATCTCCACCGGATAACGCGAGACGATCTTTCGAATGGATCGCGAACAACAACGCAAACAATTAAAGCTCCCGTTGTTGGAAGGTCGTAATATCATATTTCTTTGTCTTCTATATAATCCCTGTCTTTCGAGCCCTATCCTCGGGTCACTTAATTTACGTGTGCTCCGAAATGGCGTCGAAAACGCCCTTCATTTCCTCTACTTTGTTGGTTGCAACCGATGAAATGCCCTTTCAAAGATAATTAAGATACCTAACTCTTACATCGCATCACAAATTAACTTATGCTTCACTAGCTCACATCTCTTTTTCGCTTTTGTTACCAAAGACTAGTGTATGTTCACTGATTAATTTTAAATCATTTGAAATCTTATACACATCTATCTTCGTCACCACTATGATGTAATTATTCTGACGCCAACCCGTTCTGAAAATTTACTACAAATTACAGGAGGAAGACTTACATTTTAATCAAAACTGGTCAAATGTCGTTTGGCACTAACGTTATAATAATCCGACAGGTTTTTAAATTCTCAAAAAATTGCTGTGCGTCGTTTGTGTACAAGAATGACAAGACAAATACCGTGTAGCGACACATTTACCGTTACACACGATCCGTATCTTTGTCTATGCGACTCATAGTTGATATTTTACCTTTTCACTATTTTTACGATAAGCAGTGAGTCTTTCAAGAATAAATTAATGTAATGAAAAATCGTATGATATTCAATTGTTCTCATACTTCCAAATAAAAAATTCCTTAACAAAAGTCGCCGCGAAAAACGTGTTAAAAAAATTAATCAAATTGTACAAAATGGACATTTCAAAGGTTGCGATCCAACGAGACCCTTCCCCCGCTCGATGCCGATTTTTCCTGTCCTTTCCCGTCAAAGCTACCACACGTACAACTCTACTTTGACGTTATATAAAAGTCGACCACCCCCTCTCTCTCACTCTCTCTCTCTCCTGGACACAATATAAAACACCCAGTCTACCACATACATACGCGTAAATAAGATCCGTTCACGAATCCAGGGATTATTCTACGCGTGAACAATGAAGCACAGAGTCGCGTTCCGACTCTCTTAAGCGCGGGAACAAAAGGGAACACGAAAAATCGGCAGGCAAAGAGCTCGCTCTACTCGAGAACAGCTGCAACGCGGTAAAATACGTGTACGTATTGCGTGTGTATTTGTATGTACGTATATGTGTATATTTGTGTAACGACGATTTGGCACACGTAATTAATCAGTCCGCGATTCTTTTACTTAAAGCTTGGCACACGGTTTGAGCCGCTCGCCGAACAATCTCTGTACGTACACACTACCGATCATAAATATTTGTTTATCAAAGATGTGGAAAATTAAACTTCAAATAATATTACGTTACTTGATGATGTATAATATCTGTGTCCCAAGAGCCAGGCTAATTTAAATCCTTCTTTCTTAATTGTAACGTATACACCATCTTCCTGATCTTTTTCTATTTTGTAAGATAGTACACACTGTAACTCACAATTTTGCGGAAAAAAGGTTTGAAATTAGTCTGGCGCTCAGGTACAGATATTACATGACAATATATACACAGTATTATACTATTCGTGTAATATAACATTATTCTGTAAAATAATGTATAGCAATAAATCCGTAACACTTTTTAATCAAGCATTTGCTTCACATGGATGCATATTACTTATAAAGAACGTGTGTCTTCAGTGGGCGAGCAAATTATTTTGAGCGGTAGTGTACGTATCTTCTCTCCTTTTTTATTCTTCTTCGTTATAGTTCTTTTCGTTCGGTTTCATTTTTTTTTTCTTTTTTTTTGGCACACTTAGAAAGGAAAATAATTAATTACACGCATATATCACGCACACATCCATGTATCTCTGCGGTCCGATTATCTCCGGATGTGCTATTCCCATCGTTTTTTTCTTCTCTTTTGTATACCCTTTCCGTATTATCGAGTGCTTCCCGATTCCTCGCTCGATTTATTACCGTTTTTCATCCACCGCTTTCGCATACATACACACTCACACGCACACGCACACGAGCATACACACATCTTTTCTCTCTCTCTTGCGTTATCTTCTTCTTCTCGCTTAATCGTTACAGAAAAATATGCAGTTCATAATCTCGGGATCATCTCGAGTCCCAGATCGCGCTCTCGAGTCTTTATCCGCACGCTTTTCGGACGAGAGAACTAAAAGATCTTCTTACGTTTCATTCTTTCTTTTTTCTTTTTTTTTTTTAATTATTTCTTGCCCTTAATTCCGCGCCCCGCCAGAAGTAGAGCGCGTGCGCATCAATATCCTATAAAAACTAAGTTATTTCTTAGCTGATTGCCTTGCGTTACGGTTAAGGTTGGGCACCTGACAGGAATCCACGCGGATCACGCGCCTCCATCCGCTTTTAAACGCGTCGATCAACGCTTGATCGACGGGAAATTTCAATCATCCCGTAATATCGAACCCTCTCCGTTCACTGCGTTTACACGATCTCATTTCGTTCACTTTTCTGCTCTACAAGTTTACTGGAAACGTAAATTGCAAAAGATTTTACAGCGTTGATCAATCGTTCTTCTCGGTTCATCGTTTGCGCGATGTATCGTTTGAAATTTTGTTGGAGAGAGACCGTTCGTTCCTATTCGAAGTCGTAATTTAGGAAGAAACTTTTGTTATGTATTTCTAGTTGTTTTGAGCAAACCCTTCTAAAATCCTTATCCTGGCTTCTTCGCGTGATATGTAGGATCAAAGTATCAAAAAGTATGGATTCTACCGCTTCCGCCGTTATGTAATATAAATCTAAGTGGTCCTCAGGAGAGGAGAATATAATGTACATCGAGAAAGGATACGATAATACTTTTCGGTTGTATCAATTGCCCTTAATTTGAGCGTTAACATACCTCCACGGTAATCTCATCGACGAACTCTGTTGCTGTTAAAAAAATATCGAATCAATAAAAGGTACGATCGTTATCGATATCGTACGAAGTGTATCCGGAAACACTTGATCGTCGAGTAAAAAATATTGCACTACTTGCTCCTCTACAATTCGAACGATTTATTGTGTGTTTCTCTACTCACAATAACCCTGTTCTTCATTTTTTTTTTTGTACGAAAAATGCGAGGGTTTCGTCGCTTCCTTAAATCGAACCCTGATTACACTTTTCTAAATTATTCCTCCCGATCCCTTTTCATGTAACCTCAATATAAAAGCTACGAAAAATTTAAACCCAACAGAACTCTCCGTTTATTTTTCCCTTCTACCTGAAAAAACGCGATCTAAAATGATATCATAGTCCTCCAATGTTTTTCAAACAACACTTTACACGATAATTACGTATACGAGAGCTAGAAGTTTCGTGGATTAAATTTTCTATTTTTAAATCTCAGAAACAAAATGGTCGAAGCGCAATGGCGTCGCGAGGTCATGCGGCGATTTCCGGTCAGGGCCCGCGCAGTAAGGATAAGGCCCCTGCACTAACAGATTGATCTACGCCACAACGATACGATCATGTTCCTATTTGACGTCGAGCGTGCAACGTCTTCGCTTCCTTTTTTTTTCTTTTTTTTGCAATAAATTTCGTTCCAGGGCAAACGACAAGACGAATAGGAGGGGGGTTATCATGGGGTTGGGGGATCGGATCCACAATTAGTATGTTCCTGTGATCAAGCTTCACCTTGTGCTTCGAACGTTGTCAGAGCTCGTGTATACGAATGTGAGAAGGCGGTGAGAAAGGATCGAGGGTGCAAACGCTCGGTTTGCACCGGGCAGACCATTCGACGATTGTCAGATTGTTCTTGGTTGCTTCCTATGGATCGAAGCAACGTCGAGATGGTCCACTTCTTTTTTTCTTTTTTTTTTCAAAATTCTAACCTATGATTTAAGAATTCACGAGTTCGATTGAAAGGGGTTAATTTTAAAACAGTGATCGAGAGAAAACTGACTTAACCTCGTTTTCTCACTTTCGCAAGCACTTTAATCCGTTTATTTAAAAAGCTATGCGAGTTCAGAGGAATCTTACAGTTTCGGTAAGCCTCACAATTCTGTCAAATTAGAAAGGAAATATTAGTAGAGGTTAGGTTCGTGTTAGGTTACACTCTGAATCTTGTATAAGGTTAAAATTCTTCGCGATCCCGATCGACGAAAATTCGTGAAACCTTTTGAAACAGCTTGAAATTTTAGGGGTACAAAATACTCCGAATACCACGGTCTAATATTTTTTTTTTTCTTTCTCAATCTTTGCCTTCTGCTCCCTGATATTTCTGTCCTGTTGGTTCCTCTGCCGCGACAGCCATTTTGACGCGAGTGGATTATCGAAAAACGTCGCCTAAGAAGAACTAGAAATAAAGTTCCCTGGCACTTCTTTAGATACCTATAAATAAAACACGGATATTGCATCTTGTTCACGAGCGGAACCACCATTTTGTTCGTTCGATCGATCCCTCTGGAAACGCGGCTCCTTTCCACCGCGACTTAAAAAGCTACCAGTTACGACAGATACCCTAGTGGTTATATTAAACGCTACGAAAGAGTCGACTGATTCCAAGGTACACGTTATACGAGATAGAGACGAACGATCATACGTTATTCGTCGACTTTCGAGTTAATTACACGAGCTTGCTTATTATCAGGGCAGAAGAGAGATTGATTAGTTCGTAGCCTAGTCATATGTGTCACCGGATATGCTTCTGGGGTACGTCAACCTCGACGATGGTTTCTTAATCACTGGCACTGCGGATGTTTGCGTCAATTCATGCCTTTATCAAATTGCGATTTAAAAGAATTTACAAGAACGCGCGAACATCCGTGGTCCAATAATCGCGCGATGAAATTAATTATGAACACAGAAAAATGATTCTTCGTGATGCTGATAAAAGTTTCATAGAGGGGAAACCGTCGACGAGGCTTCGCGAAACGGGTTTTTGTTCTCTTTTTTTTTTGTTTTTTGGTTTTCGCTGAAAGATCGGCGGACAGTAGGGATGCTTCGTTGATCCAAGAATATACAAGAGACGAAAAAGAAACGACGAAGGATCACACCGATTACCGATCTTCGTGTGAAATATCGATCATTCAAAGACACTGGGACAGTTCGAAAAGAAAATAGCAGTTGCTCGCCCGTTTCGTCGCGACCGGGCTCTCTTCACTCGATCCATGAACTATAGTAATATGTGATTCTCGAAATATGTTGATACGATAAGGACTCCCGTGTCTGAGCCTCCATTATCCTAATATCTCGATAACCTTCTATACAGCTACTTACGTTAAGAAACCTGTGTGACTTGGCGTAACTTAAACGAAGTCCGTATCTTTTGTTTGTTAGAGCTGCCAAATCATTGAATCTACACTGCACAAGTTGAATCGAGTGAAAAGATCACACAGCATGCGTGTATACACGCATTAGCCTACGTAAACGCGCGTGGGAAATCGCCTCTTACTCGTTCTATTCTTTCGAACCGTAGATTCCAACGCTATCCTTAAAATACATGGATCGTTGGACGATCGAGGAAGATTACACGCACGCGCGCATGTACTTAACCCTCGATCCTTCGAGTAAGGAGGAAAACAAAAAAACAGGATGCTAACCTCTCCTCTAACGATTCTTACTTTTCCCTCTTTCACCCTTCTTTCTCGCTGTACCACTATACCACAACGCAATCCTTTAATCTTTGTCCATCGACTATCGTTTCTCTCACATAGACTGTTCCTCTTACACACACTCGCGCGTACACACGCACCAAACACGTACACTCATCGTCGAATCATTATGATGATAATCATTTGCTCTCTTTCCCTCTTTTCTCCCTTTTCACCTTTCTCGTTCTCTCCACTTTTTTTGTTGTTGTTCTTTTCTATGCGAACCCCTTTACCGTAAAAATTGTCCTTAACTACTTACTAATATAATCGATTCTAATCACAGCAATTATTTATTGTTGATATACACAATCGTACAGCGTCTCTCGCTAACTTTTTTACTCCAGCCTGTTCCTTTTTTCCCATTATACAATCGTATATAATATAATTCGCGTGTGTCTCTTGAGTTGCTCGCCTCATAGATCTACAGTATACTCTTTCTCCGCCATGTTGCTTTCAACAGGGTACTTCTTTAGATACTGCTTCTTTTACTCTGCGTTTACGAGAAGACGGCCAGGCAAATGGATACACTGTTCATACGCTATTCTACTTCTGACACCCCCGTAGCTGCAAACTTTAAGTTTGTTTTTTGGAGGAACACGTTGATTATGGTCTTTAACGCAATAAAGCTCCTCGAGTCGCTTGATGTAGCATTATCTCGTTCAAATTGCATACACATATACATATGTACATACTGTTACGTTCTTTAATCTGTGAGGACCTTTTTCTGAACCAACACCGATGACACGCAATTTCCAGCTTTATGATTGTATCAGAGAAAAAGCTTTCAAGAAGAAGGTTCATGCAATAAGACTCGCATTCTTTCCGCTTGCCATGTTTCCAGCAATGCACTCCTTTCTTATTCCTCAGCCATTTTCTCGTATACGCACAGTACGTTGCAGCCATTTCCTTACTCTCCTTACTTCTATCTTCTCTTCTCATTTCTCTTACACTACGTTGTTCTTCTTGCCTTTTTCCCGTTTTCGCGGCGTTCAACGATACGTCATCGTACGTTCGACGATAGAGAGCGGAGGGGGCGAAGGGTTGCGGGCGAAGAAACGAGGCGCGAAGAGAATTTGGGTTAAAGTTTCGGTGGACGCATATCCTTGCTTGCTTGCCACTCTCGCGAATGCACGTCATAGAACGCTGTTCCATATATAGAAAGATGGAAGTGATCGGTGAAGTGAGAAACGAGAGAAATGTTCCGTCGAAGACGTCAACACGCGATCGAGGTCATCGCGTTTCGCCGCCTCAACCGTATAAAATAATAGTAACAATGTAAAACGAATAAATTACGTACGCTTCTTAACTTACAATATGCGTATCTCCAAAAAAAAAAAATAAAAGAAGAAAACAACGAACAAATTCCGATTTAACGCGCCGATTCTACGCGAACGTATGTTTCATACGATGGGAAACAAATACATACACCCACACACCGAGACGTGTAATTACAGAAAACTCGTCCGAGCTAATGTACGACTTTAGTCAAATTCGTGTCAAAGAAAAAATGAAGACAAAATGAATTAAAGTAATAAATAAAAACGCGAACGCTTCGATTCGATCGATGAAATGATATTACTCTAACGAACAAGAAGAATAAATCGATAAATATATACAACGCGACACGAATATAAATATTTACAAGATCGAATCACGGAAAGACTGGGATTATAAAGAATTTTGAGTGATCGAAACGAAGAGGGGGGGGCCGAAGATAAGAATATCGATCACAGAACTACGCGTGACGCCATATTGCACATCTTTCTCTCATGTTCTCCATGTTTAAACGAGAAAACTAAAGCGAACACGATTCAAAGCGAAGTCTCGTTTTGTTCCTCACGGCACCACGGCCAACGATCCGTCTGTCTCTGTTTTTTTCCGCTAAAAAGCCAACAGAGTTCGCGCGAACATGTCATGCGCGTTGACAAAAACAATTGTCTAAAAAATAGTCCGAACCTCGCGAAGGAAACACGCCGATCACCCAAGAGGACGAGGAAGAGAGCTTGGAGTGGTCCGCGGGCAGCGGAGCAAGTATTTGGGTTAGAAATCTCTGTTTCCCGTGTATATTAACATACCAGAAATGAGTACAGTTGAACCGAGAAGAAGTGACGCTTCCAACGTGTGCATCCGAGCAATTGCGAGGGAAGAGAGTGGGGATGCTGACCCCCACTACTCCACAGTCTCGAATAGCCTTCCTTGTTTGCTTGCCTTCATTGATCTGATTGGTTGCGACCACAGATGTCTCGCGTTACTATTGGTCGATAAACAGTTGAAGAATATGACAAACTCCACCTCTTACACCTTTTAATTCTACCTCTTCCCAAAGCGTAAAGAGCTCGTAAAATTAATTTCACTAAAATATATTATGACATTCCAATGAAAGATAATGTTATAAAAAGGAGTGTCGAAAAGTTTGACCCGAAGGGGTTAAAAATTGCATAAAAGAAGACAAGGGTACGTTATAAAATACACGTGAAACAGAGATCTCTAATTTTGACTCCAAGCAAGAAAAACGACGAACTCCTTCGAGGATCTCGCGCGCGAATCGCGTCTTTGGCACACATTGGAAGATTCCGTCGAAGATTTCGTCGAACAGACGATTCGAAATATATCGTTCGACAGTCTTGCTCCGAATGTTGCACGCATCGTCGTTAACTATCGTCTAAAGAACGAAACGACACGCGTGTGTACGTGTGTATTTGTGTGTGTATGTGTATGCTAATGCTATTGTACAGTACTGCCGAGCGAAACTGAAGCGAAACCAAAGCAGAGTGGAAGGGAAGTACTTATTTTTGATAGAGAGAAATTGCGTTAGCCAATCAAAGTCATTTTTGCTCTGCTGTTTTTTCGTACAGATGAACTCTGTTTAAGGAGACCTATGTGCATGGGTAGTGGATTACCAGGTTAACATTAAGCTGGATATCTACTTGTTACGTTCTCACGTATCGTAACGATCTCGTTGCGTATCCTTGTATCAAATTTTCATACGCAATGTATGACATCCAACTTAAAGTTAGGTATCTTCTTATCGAGTATAAAAATTTGATACAAAGAAATTATATACTATTGCATCGTATCGTATCACTAGATACGTGGACACGCATCTTTTTATTTTTATTACTTTTTTTGTTATACAAAGGTACCTTCGTTAAATCATTTCTTTCAGTGCACTCTCTTTGTCTTTGTACTTTTACCGTACTTCAATCGGCTACCAATAATAGCTCTCGTACCTAACACCATTTTTCTCATAGGTCTCTTCCCAGAAGCTTCACTTTTGTTCGCCAGAACTGTACACCGTATTAATACGTATTGCACGGTTCGAGAGCTAATATAACCCTAGATACATGCTAACGACAACGGAAAGACCAAGAAGAATTCAATTTGTATCGCCTCGAAGGTGGCCACAGTTTTACCTACCACCTTCCCATTCATTCGTTCTACTCTTTCTCTTCCGTTCTCAGAGCTCGCCGACTCTAGAAGACACTGAATTTACCCTGCAACGAATATACACACATAGAATAATCGAATAAACGTCCGATTTTGCTCGCCAGTTGTCGTCGAAGCGAATAGAAAACACGTTCTAAAGCTACAGAGAGTGATTATGGAGCTGGCTCCATGATGGGGAAAAGCCTGGAAAAAGGAGACCTATCAACATGGCGGGAGAACAGCGCGGAGGGGAACGAAGAGATGAAGAGGAGGATGAAGAAGAAGAAGAACGCTTCCTGATCGAAGCTGGGCTACTATCAGCTCGCACATTTTCTTTTATCGCTAATTTTTATCTCCTCTAATTGCGTTTACTTTTTTTTTTTAACCCAACTTCTTTTTTAATCGTGTAATAAATTATATATATATGTATATCATATATATAATATATTGTTATTTATACTCCACGTAATAATTTCATTTGTTCCTTCAACAGAAGAGCGCGCCACCGTCGACTCGACGTTTCACATTGAACATTCTCGTCGAGCGTGGTTACGTCGACGTCACGTTTTTCAGAAACGTCGTCGCAATCCTTCGACGACAGTTCGACACGACGCTGGGCCGCGCGTTTTTCTTTTTTTCTTTTTTAAACCACCCGCCACACTGGAG
This sequence comes from Tetrapedia diversipes, assembly GCA_033822845.1. Classification (NCBI taxonomy): domain Eukaryota; kingdom Metazoa; phylum Arthropoda; class Insecta; order Hymenoptera; family Apidae; genus Tetrapedia; species Tetrapedia diversipes. Next base: position 453,680 of record JAOPTO010002331.1, read on the forward strand.
TCGAGATCGGTTCCGTAGGTTGAGAACCTTCGAGAAATCATCGGGTTTTCGCGGAAGCCTCTCAAAAAGAGGAACACGACGAGAGGTGGTTCCTCCAGCCGTGGCCACGGTTGCTTTCCGAGGAAATGAAAGAAATTAGAATGCCTTCTCCCCTTTTCAGCGTCGATTTCGCAGTCGAGCTTGGCTACGTTATAACCCCGAGGAAATAACACACAATATCCGGAGTGTACTCTGTTTCCAGTCTTTATCGAAGGCTTCACTTGACAATGTCAACGTTAAAGCATGTATCTCTAATTTCGGTCCGAAGGGATATCAGGACTGCAGCCGGATGATGATTTTATCCCGGATCTCCTTTTTATCTCGCTCGAGAGTCTCTGTGTTATCGTTTTTCAAGGAGATGAAGAACTCGGATATACAGAGCCCGCTGAAGAATGGTCGACTTCGATGAAAGGGGACAAGAGAGAACTACTACTGATTCGGAAATTAATCGATTATTAAGTCAAGACCCCTCTGATCTGTCTCGATTTATACAGAAACCAGCAGAATCTATTACCATAGAAAGTATCATTTGGAAGTTGGCAGAGATCTAAAGCTCCGTAATAATTCCAAGCGATACTTCCTCGTTGTCGTGATTGTATAATGGAGTATGACATTTTTTTCGGATCATTTTTACAGGAAAACAAATTATCTTCTTCGAGATTTCTCGTTTAATTAACGTTCGGAGCCGTCAAAGGAAAGATTGTTAATTGAGCTAATAAGAAATTGCTAAAATTAGGAAACGATTTGTTTCGTTTTGCAGTTTGCAGTGGAATTTTTCCACCCTCCACGAATACTCCGATCATTTAACCAAGATTCGAAAGTCTCTAGTAGTTAGCTACAGCTACGATTCTAATAAAGGATTCTTGAAGAGATTAATTTATCTAAAGGAAGAAAATTTAAATAACGTTAATTTAAAATAATAGTTTCTAGGAATGAGATCGAGCGAATATCTAAAGAGGGGTCGTCGTCCCTTTTGAGGCGATTTGACATTTTAAATTAGCTAAACGAGTGAAAAAAGAAACCCATCGGTCTCCATTCCTTAGAGTAGCCAGTAATAGAAAAAACGCTAACAACCGACCTAATAATATTTATACAGTTATTCAGCGTCTTTGTTTCACACATTCATGATTAATAATAATTATAATAATAATTCTTTCATACTACGTTGGCCGAATATACGAAACCACCTCTCCTGTAATCAGAATTTTGTTTCTACAAATTTCACTGCAACACTACGTATTAACTTTCTATCGTATCGCGATAGACTTAATCTTTAAAAAAAAAGAATGTACGGACACCGTGTTTCATCCGTCCAATAATGTTAAACCTTAATTAACAACCGTATATAATTTTTAAATGATCGATTCCAAGAAAATTGAAACCAGAATTGAATTTCAAATCAATTGTTGCCAGAATAATAATTATTATTAAACATCGAAAAGGGTAGCAAAATGGTGGATATGCTTGTTTCAAGATATGCATTGTACACTCCTTATATAGTTTAACACGGTTAAATGCGACGACACAAAGAGAATTTTTTGATAAAAATTAAGTTCGCGAAAGAGACATGTAACGTTGTACACGTTTGTACTCGAAGATGACACAAATTTCGTAGTATACAGCTTGAAGTACAGTGAAACAAGCAATCGGTAGAAGCGAAAATCGGATTCTCCAGGAGGCCGTGGCCCGAGATTTTCGGCCAGCCTAATATAATTCTCTCCTTGCGTCTCTCTCGTTACTCTCATTTTGTTTTTTCTCTCGTTTTTTTAAATATAAAAATGAAAACTAACATATCTTTGGCTTGTTCCCTTTACCAATCGGCAGCAGCCACCGTGTGTGTGTGACGACGGGCTGCGGCATGCAACGTTATTAAATGTTTTTATTTATCTTTTTTTTTTTTCGTTTGCTTGTTTGTTTGTTTCATTTGTTCGTTTAAATATCTTTTTGTACAGTTTTGTACACTCGAGTATATATGTATATCCGTGTACGCGCGTGCGTGCCTTTTTCGTCTCTACCTGCGTGTATTTTTTTCTTCTTTTTCATTTTTTATCTCTTTTGTTATACCGTTTATTATTATTATTAAGCGCGTGCTCGATTTATAATCCCTTTCTCCTCTCTGCGTTCTCGCCTCGTATATTATGTACACCTCTGATTTTCTCGCCGAGAGCGCGCGCACAATATTCTCACGTATGTTTGCCTGTGTACGTATGTCTGTGTGTTTATAACTTTGTATGTTTACATGTGTCTCTAAAGTTGTACATCCACGCGCACTTCTATCTGTTTAACCATTTTTATAACCTTCTGTGTATATACGTGTAGCTGTGTATGTATATATCCGTGTATGTATGTGTGTAAGTGAGTGTGTACAGTGTTACAATGTATAAGTCTCCCTTTCCTCTTTTTTTGATGCGTGTTCCATTTTCGTCGTTCACCTTTTTTTTTTTGCTCTTTTACCTATATATTGTGTTCCTTTTCAACCAAGCGATAGATCCGTAATCGTGTATATATATGTGAACGCGTGTGTGTGTATGAGTGTGTGATAAAGGTGTGTTAATAATGTGTGTCGATTAGCAAGCTGGTTGAACACAGTGCGTGGCCCAGCCCCAGATGCCATTGACAGCTTCGCGTGCGTCGTGACGCCCCGCGTCCTTTCGACGACGACAACGACATACGTGTGTGTCTCACCACTTTTAGTGGATCGGCGACTTAACGATGTGGTCCGGCGGGATGAAGTGGTACGCGGGTATCGAGAGTCCCGCCGTTTCCTGCGATATCCTGCAACAAAATTGGCCATGTCTGTCAGACCGGATGTGATCTATTGGGCCCGCCGCGGAGCGCGATTATTCACTGGCTCAAATTAGCGAGCCGGGCCGAGGCGACCGAATGCGATCGTTTGCTCGTTTCAATGGCGGATCAAGGTATTTAGCCAGAAAAGAGATTACTTTTTGGGCTTTCGTATCAATTTTTGTTCGTTTGAAAACACAATTCTCGACAAGCTTTTCACTGGCATCTTTTCAGTCTATCAGCTATTCTTAACGGGAATTGAATTAAACACGAAACTTAAATTATTCATCGAGAAATAGTCTTTCTCATAAAATGGAACGCTATATCTTCACTCCGAATATTTTAAAAATTTGCCATTTGTGCGTCTACAAATTAGATACAAGTACTTATAAAAGATTTTCGATGTTCCTTAGAAAAATATCTGAAAATCCTAACAGTCTTTAAAATCGAGCAACGAGCATGTTCCGTCGCCTCCCTCGCTGTTTAGGTAACATGCGACGGATCTACAGAAAAAGATCCCCGATCATCGAGGCACAGGTTGCCTTCGAGTTCACCCTCTCGCAGACATGCACGGATCCGTTCGAACGTTTCTCAGGCACCTGTGTCACATTAAAATTCCATAAAACGCAAGAACACCGTCAAAGCTGACTGGTTTCACACGGTCTCGAGCGTAATAAAGTGTTTCTGAAAAAAGTTCGAAGAGAACCGTGCACGCGAAAGGGTGCACACCGAGTCGGCAAAGCGATCATTCTCACGGAATGATTCCCGAAGGGGTTCGGATGATCTGGTCGGTAAAATCGGTTCTGGTCGGCAACTCGGTTCGTCGCGATCGTTGTCGGGTACGTGATAAATTTCATTATTAAAAAAAGAAAGAAAAAAAAATAGTAAAAAAAAAAATTGAGAAAAATAAATAAATTAAGCAAAAAGGTACGCGGAAACCGAGAACAAAAGGAAAACAAAAAAATGACTCGAAAGCAAGAAACGAACTGGTCGTGTTAATATATGATCGTTCGTTGCCGGAAAAAACGGTTCGTAAAAATGGGAAGAAGAGTGTGTGTCGATTAACGGGACTACAAAGGAGCGGATGGTGCTTACCAAAGACGGGCAGGAGCCTGGGTCAAGTTGTTTGGATGGATACATCTTCTCTCTCTCTCTCTCTCCCTCTTTCTCTACATCTCTCTGTGTACGAGTCTCTCCACTCTCTTGGTACGTACTCTCTTTTCATTTTTTTTTCTTTTTTTTTTTTAATTATACATATGCACGCGTGCACACGTAAAACAACGGAAATGCACGTGTGCATGCACACCGTGCGTGCGTTTGCATACATAGAAATTATTCGCCTGCGTGCTACACCCGAGAATGTTGCGATCAATATCGATTGCAACGAAGGGGTAGCAAACAGAAGAAGGATGCGCGTGAACGGGACACGCAGCAACAACGTTACACTTTTCCTTTTTTCCAACAATCCCTTCTTTTTCGTTTGTTCGGTTTGTTCTTGTCGAAAAAAAAAGAAAGAAAGAAAAAAGGTTCACCGTTCATCACTGCGATTGTTTTTTTTTTTTTAATTCGATATCGATCGATCGGAGACGCTACTCTTTTCGATCGGTTTCATGGTGGATTCAGGTCAAATCGACCGAACAAAAAGGGAAATTTAGAAATCGAGAGACCTTAGGACAGTTTCAAAAGTTCCTTCCAATTGGATGTGAAGATTTATAAAGCGTTAAAACACGATAGATTCAAATTAATATGTATCGTTCATTTTATACAAATTTAATATAGGTATCGCAATAATTATATTGTCACGAAATAATCTTATACGTCGGAATAAATTTTTTCTTGGAACGTAATACTTTTATTCATATCATTTCTGCGAATCTATCATTCGAGTCTCTCGAGATCCGTATCGTTCGATTTGACGCGGACCCGAGGTGCACAATCCGCGAAAGCCTCGTCGAGGCCTGTTTCTAAAAGGAGGTAGCAACAATAAAATGCAGCACGCCAGAAACGTGGTCGCGCAAGGTACTACAGAATTAGTTTCTTCCAGGGTGGCTGGATCGATGGAAACGTATAAATAACGGAAGAGCTCGCGCAAACCGAGCGCATATTTTCAGTCAGCCTCTACCCCTGTGCTATAACTACTTGTCTCTTCCCTTTTAAGAAGGAAAACCAGTAAACTCCGTTGGAATAATAATAGCAACGATACAGTAGGTCTTGGATAAGTAATCGATTAAATATAAGTACACTTATAGGGGTAGTATATTTGCTGAAAAATTTATTAATGATTGAATTTAAAAAATCTGAATTTAGAAAAAGATGTAATCACCCGTTTAGAAACTGTAGTTATCACAGTACATTGCGAGACCCCGTTCTAAGGTGGGCCGAAACAGTCAATACTTTCTCGTGCGTTCAGTTTTCACCGAAGTACTTGTGTTTCACAATTAATCTTTTTTTTTCTGTATTAAACACGCCTAGCTTTATTTTTTAACAATGTGAGATACAGGGTAGCTAATGTCTTGTTAAGCACACAAGCTCTGCGACATCGTTTATAAGAGACCAATATACAGTTGAAGACTAACATTACCTACAAAATCCTGTGTGTGTATACTCTTTTAATCTTGATATATTTCATTAACCTCCCTTCTCGCCTCGACGATGAGAAACAAAACAAAAAAAAATAATGGATCGATATAGTCTCATCGTTATTTTATTCTCTCGTTCACACTGTCTCCCTTTCACTCTTTCTCTCAGACGCTCTGTTTCTCTCTTTCTCTCTTTCTTTCTCTCGCTTGCAGAATCTTTGTTTCATCGATTTTTCACGAAAATCGTCGCCAACGTGAGAAATCATTATTGTCTCCAAGAGAGAACCAAATATGTATGGGGGCGAGACTATACGGTGTACAGAATGTGAAACGCATTATGAAGTATCGTTTTTATTATTCTACGGGCTGTACGTTCGTGTTCGCAAATTCATTTCACCGATCACGATCAATTATAAATCAATTGTTGATTAATTGCTTCAAAAATTACTAATAAACCTATCCTTACACCTGTAAAATATTCCCCTTAACATGCTCCATGTGCTGTGTCGATTACTCTCGATTAATCATGGTAAACAAAAATTACCCTTTTGTTAAGCGAATAAAAATTTACGATCAGCCCCGATCGGTAATTAATAAATTAGATCTAGTAGAATCATCATTGGGAGAAAAATAAAAAATAAATCAAAAATATGCCGTCTTTACTCGAACGTAACCCCGCAGCATGGAACGTGTTAAGTGTGCATAAAAGATGAATCGTCGGTACAGAGATGATTCGTGATCACGATCACCGTGGCAGAAGTCGATGTACGAGCGATCTACCATACGACGATCGTAAATCTATAAAACCTGCTCGATCTACACAGGCTATATCCTCCCTCCCTCTCTCTTTTTTTCTCTCTCTACGAACTAGAAATTGAGCACACAAACATTGATCTGAGAGCTCCTACGCAGCCGATCGTCATTAAAAATCGACGTCCATTCGCCGAGTCCTTACCTCTTTTCTTCTCGATTACTTCCACACCCAGTACAATCGATCAACTTGATTTCCCTCGATCAATTACGATCGTTTACGAACACCGTTCGTCACTTGTGTGTGACTCGGCTAATTTTACACCCCTTCGCGAAACACGGCCGAGAAGAAAAGACGACTGATTCACGGTGAATAACGATTAACAACGATTTCTCTTTGAAAAAACACGATCATCTGTTTATTTTATCCTCATGTATTTGTGTATATGCATGTACGTGTGTGTACGCGTGTTTAACGTGTAAGTGTATATAAGAGTGTATACGTATATGTATCTAAAATGTTAGTTAACGCTAAATTAATCTGAACTCGCTGGGAGAATCGTTACTTTCTTCTCTATCCCACATTACTATGTATATATATATATTAATACATTAATATAATATTATATATATATACACATATAATCGAGCGTACTTCTCCTGAATATGATTAAGTTCTGCTTTATTCATACATATAATTACCATCCTTATCGTTACAATAAAACGATCGCTATCGCAAAAATTGATCGATTACTTTTTGTATGCTTTTTTTCTGTTTTACTCATTATCTAACGAATACAATGTGTCTATGTTCACCGACGACGAATGCGTTCGATGAAGCACGGCGGCCACCTCATCGAGGTTACAAATAAGCTCTCTGTGATTAACTCTTGCTCTCTTTTACTTCTTATCTTGCTTTATCGTATATGGTCACGGTAGACCATATACTGTACTTCCGGAGGAAGCGTCCGTCGTCGTCTCTCGATAGCATGATTACATGATTACGGACGCGGTATACCTAAACACGCAATTTTTGCTCAGTTTCCTCTCTCCCTCTCATTCTCTCTTATGTAAAGATAAAGACACATAATTGGAAAAAAAGAAATTACTATAACATATAAATCTCTCACACGTAGCCCCTAATCATTTTCTTGTTACCTCTTTTTGCCCGTTTCTACTAAAAATCGTTCGCACACTCGCGCCATCTAGTTCGCACGCATAATTAAAGTGATCGGCTATACAACTACAAGAAAAAATTACATCGGAATCCCCTAATGCTAGTAAGAAGAGCTTCCTTTTACTTTGAACATTAATCAATTATTAATTCATCGTAATTATATCCATATATTATATGTAAGTATACATATACATATATATATATAAAAAAGGCTGTCTCGCGACGGTGCACAAGCGGTCGCGTCCTCCGAGTCGCCATTTTGCGCGGCAATGGCGGAAACATCATCGTCTGTATTCAAAATGGCGGTATCGTACGATACTATAGTCCTCAAAAAATACAATTACATATACGTACTAAGTTACGAAAGAAAAGGGAAAAACAAAAAATACAAAACTAAAAAGACTTACGATGAATGAAAAAGAAAAGAACGAGATAAAATCCATCAAGTTCCACGCTCAATGAAATACGCGACAGCAGAGGAGAAGAGAAAATTCATCGGACTCGGAGGTCGTTTCGCGCTTAGTGCGAAGGTCCGAAGACTTAGCATCGGATCTCGCCGGTACCGTTCTTAAAATTACCTTCCCTTTGTAAAAGACAGGTGTAATCTACGAAATGATAGATTGAAAGGAAAAAAAAAGAAACCGAAGGAGGAAGGAAAAAAAAAAAGAAAAGAAAAAGAAAGTATAAAGGAAGGTTCGACCGGGCGAAAGAGAAGCACACGGTCGTCGCGCCTTCTTACCCCTATTTACGAACTTGCGAACGCATCTGATCGTGGAGCGGCAGAGTCCATGTGAAATAATCGTGTGTTGGTCCGATCCTTAGCCAAGTCTTGATCCGGACTCGCGCTACCCTGGCGTCCGTACGCACTTTTCTCCGATGTAAACTTCGTGTTCCGTGTGGTATGTATGATCGTGGTAGTGGTGGTGGTCGTGGTAGTGGTAATATTGGTAATCGTGGCGGTGGTTGTGATGAGTAATGCGTGTACGTGTAATGATCTCCCTGTCGCGTCTCTCCGTTGGCTGTCCATCACTGGCTCAGTACGGGTTGTACTTGGTGCGCTCGGATTTGAATTTGCCGCTGTCGGTGGGTCCCGGTGCGCCAGGGCTACGTAGCCTCGGCGTGAACTTGTGCGACCGGTGCACGCCGGTAGTCTGGACCGGAAGCGCGGATGCAGCCGCGCCAGCAGCACCACCTAGCAATTCCGTGAGTCCGCCGAGGGCGGTGAGGCTAGATAGGGCGTTGAGGGCGCCTGGCTTGCTTAGCAGCTGAGCCAAGGGAATGGCGCTGGCCAAGGGAGAGGCAGTGGTAGTGGTGGTAGAGGGAGAAGCACTGGCCCCGGATGCCCCGGGAGTGGTACCGCTGCCAGGGGTTTGGGTATTTTGGGCCTCTAGGTTAGCTTTCTGCAGTTCAACACTGGGGAAAAGACACAAAATGTAAAAAGGTGAGGGTGGGAACGTTCCTCTCGTAAAAAACAGTATGTGTATTTCGCTTGTAAATTGTGGTGTATGCGTGCGCGTGTGTGGGTGTGCGTGTTTCTGTTTTTTTTTTCTTTTTTCTCAGAGTGTTTCGATAAAAGAAAACAGAGAAGATTAATGAAAAGTGAACAAAATAAATAAGAAAGTAAAGAAAGAATTTTAGAGACGCACACGAGACAGACAGAAGGAAATGAAAGCGCGAGTTTTGATGGCCGTCGAGAATATATATATACATATATATATATATATATAGTGTAAAATGAGAAAAACCGGGCTGCTAGAAGAACAGTTATTATATCAATTAGATAGAGAGACAGTGTCTGACAGAGAACGTGGTGACAGTGGCCGGTGAGAGTGGTGGTCGCTAAGTGTGACATATTCTTGGGTGGACGAAAATAAGAAAAAAAAAAAAAAAAAGAAATCGAGCCGCAAGGTATGTAACAGGCTTCACAGAGATAGTTATGCCACAGGTGTTGTTCTATGGAGCGTGATACTCTCACGTACACCGGCTACGTGGTTGTTCATCGGGGTGGGGGAGTTTTTCCAGCGTCGGGGCGCAATTTTATAGGCGCCTCGAGACACCGTGAACCGATCCCCACCGGTGACTGCCTGCCTCGTCTTCCTCGAACGAGACAAGCAGTCACGTTCTGTCGATCGTATAACGACGCCTCGAGGATCAGTGAAACGGCGTCCCGACGCGGAGGACGCGCTGCAAAGGAATTCTCGCCGTCAAAATGGACGTGTATTCGTTCACTCGCAACAGGTTATATTGTACTACAATTTTCTTTCAAACTGAACATCAAACATGTTTATTTTCTTGCTTCTGTTTCTTTAAACCAGAAAGGTTTACGAATACACGGCAATACCATTTATCTGGCGCAGCAGAGCCATAGTCCGTTACACGTTCGATTTTCTAGGCAACAAACGACGAGAGAGTTTCTGTTCGTTGATTAAGCAAAATGGCTTGAGGTTACGTTCGTTCAATATTAATCAAGGTATCGCATCACGGATACTTTGTCCAAGTGGATGGAACGCAGCATGGCTCTGTGAGTCACTGAAAAGCGGAAATCAAACTAAACGGGGCTCAGCACATGCACTCCACCGGCGATATTACCGGGAACCCCGACAGCGTTCCACCATCGGTCTGGTGTCGCTGATTCAAGCAAATCGGGCCGCGATAATTGGCCTGTAGATCACGCGCGTCGACCGGACAGGAAGCGGAATTGTACGCGGCGGAGTGCAGATCTTGAGGCCTCGGGAGTGTGCTGGGGGGATGATAAAACACGACACGGTGGTATTCGTGACGACCAAGTGGTGAACAGGTACAAGAAGTAATAAACTGGGATATAATATATCTGGTGAATTATAATACTCGGTCGCTATTCAAATGCAGTAGTATAAAATATATATGAGTGACAATCTGGAATAAAATATAATATGGATTATAATTCGTAAAAAGGGGTGGGGGGGAGAAACAGAGTGTGAAGAGGTTACGGTCCGCGTTCGGGGCGGCTAAATATATATGCTTGGACACTCGTGATTGGTACTCGTGCTATTTTCAAGGGGCAGCAAAGAGGTTGGCAGTTGCTCGTTTCCAGAGGGGTTGTTTGTTTGGACACGCGCTATCGGACTCGCGTCTCGTCGACGACTACGTTAGTACCCGTTTTCTTTTGTTAATTATTATTCTTTTCTTTTTTTGGTTACCAGCATCCGAGAGTGTCGCCGGAAAAAAATAGCAAAAGATATTAGTCCCATAGCACGATATTATATATATATATATTATATGGGAGAGGGGATAAACAGATTTGCGTCCGTGAACGTTTATTGTTTCCATAAAACGCAATGATCAGCAGCGAGAGAACGTAAAAATTAAAATACAGAGATGCGAGTGCGGGACACTTTTGGCGAAAGCGAAACCATAATAAAGATACCCAAATTAATCCTAGACACTTCACAATATTTTTATCAAGGATAATAAAAATCGAGTTTATCTCCCTTCTTTATTTTACCCAAATTTAACTTTATGGAAAATGAGAATTTTAACCGTCAAGATAACGTTCTTAATAAACGAGAAACAAAATGAAAATTTCTTCATAGGAAACATTCACCGATGGAACAGAAACAATCTATTTAACCCTTCTAAGTGTTAAGCAGAAAAACGTATGAAGCTTTCGCTGAAAGTGATACTGACTGAAAAAAAAAGAAAATACTCCGTTATCATCGAGAACCGAACAATTAGGGTTGGTTAAAAAAAAAAAAAAAGGAACTGTAGTGATCGCATAATTGCGTTTTTGCAGGACTCTTCGGGATAAAAATCGTTTTAGTCAACGGAAACGACATATTGCTGGATATCTGTCATCGTGATTGTATATTTTCTCAAAAAAATCTTGTCTTTATTATTATTATTATCTTTTTTTTTTTTTGCTTGAAAGGACAGCCAGCGACAAATGGGAAACAGATGTTGAGCGGAGATGTGTCTGCAGGATACTCAGGGTACTGGACCTGGAAAGCAGGACCTGGAAACAAAGGATTAAGATCCTCTTCCGTCGTGGTAGACGAAGATGTCTTCCGGCGACTCGTAGACGGCGATATCCCATTGGTTCGCGATGCTGCGACGTCTTCTCTGGCTATGTAACCTTACTTCACTACGAGAACATCTCACCTGTATCGCTAGAGAGACCGAGGTGGCGGTCCACGACACGCGTTTGCACGTATAACGAGGCTTCGTTTTCTGTTGCTTTCACGGTCGTGCAACGTTTCCCAAAGAGAACACTCACGTTGCTGCACCGCCACCCCTTTCGTGATTTCTTTTCTGGCGCCGACGCGCCGGAAAAATGACATATTTTAACTGTTTCCTGTTAATTAATGAGGGTGGAGCTTAGACATAGTAATTTCCAAGGAGAGGTTACAGTTATAATAAGATTGCCGATCTCGACCAAAGTAAGAATAAGAGGACTCGTTTATCCGAGTGTCTTATTACAGTATGCACATTATTCATTTTTGATAAACTTCATGTACTTCATTTATTAATAATATTATAAGGGTGGTGATATATTGGAAATTGATAGTATTTTGTTTTCGTTACTGTTTTTTACCTAAATGTTGTGAAGTACGTCTTCAAACGTCACTATTCATTACTTACGCATCGTTACAAGATTATCAATCTACTAATTTTGCTACAGTAAATCTTACGATGCTCTCAAAAAATTAGGGAATTTATAAAAAAGTTTAACCTTTTACTTTTCACTAGAAAACGTTTGGTGGAAACCAACAATCCCTACAGCTATGACCTTCCCTTGACAGATGGAGCCGTATCATCCGAAACCTTGTTTGCATAGAATCTGTGTAACAAAACTCGACAAAAATTAAAATACAAGTCAGGGTGAATTAAATGAAAAAATGTAAATAAATAAATAAGAAATGCAGTTTCAACGGAGTCATTGTAACCAGCGCGTCGCCGCCAAAATGCAAACAGTAACAGTAACAAACATATGATGGAAGGTGTCGCGAAGACAGCAATTCGACTATTCCCTTTAGCCTCACTGATCACCTTCAAAACACCAAGGCTAAGAAACGTCAATTACAGTGGGAACGAGTATAACACAAAAAACAGGCGAATCCAGGGGGTTCGTTGTTGGCGTGGTGAGGTGGTGCGAAAAGGGGGGGGCTTTTCACCGTTATCATGGGGAATCGTGTCAAAAATATTCTACACCGGCGACATATACACAAGTCGAGATGATCCGACGATTGTTCATCGCCGGATATTGAAAGGGAAAGAAATCAGAAAAGTTAAAGGGGGCTTTTTCCAGGGGGTTGGTGGTGGTGATGTGTCGCGATTTCTCGCAAAACGTAGCCGGGACGAGTTCGACGTGTACCGATGGGGAGAATGGAAGAATTTTTAAACAATGTTCTCTCTGGCAGAGAGAAAAACGAATCTGTTCGAGGAAACGTTGAACGACAATCATTATCGTTACACAGTGTGTCTTTCTTAAAAGAGGCTACCTAACTATGCTTTTAGTCACGATTATCTAAACATAACCTGGTAAAATAGAGGATGTCCATTTTCCTAACACAATTACTTTTACCAATGAACCAAGCACTAGGAGCTAATATCTTCAGTAAAGCAATTTTACGACATTCTTTGCTCTTCCTTTTTCACTTTCACGCGTAATTAGACGACCAAAATTTGTCAGAACACATACCTTTATTCCAAGATGACAAATGTTTCTTGCGACTGAGACAAATAATTAGGCAGCCACTTTTAGGCAGGACATACCGTATAATGTTATTTGATAAATTCCATTGCTGGACGTCCAATGTTCCTCGAGAATCTCTGGTTTTCCATCAACAATGGCGGGCAAACCGAAGCGACATCAAACTCCAGTGCCACAGTACTCACCTCATGCTGATGAGATACTGTGCCAATGCCACAGCGTCCGGATTTCCGGTAATAGTGATCGTACGATCCGTGGCGCCTCCCTCCCTCTCCTCGCAGTTGCTAATTCTGATCATAGCGCCCGAGATCTGGCGGATCTCCGCGATCTTGGTGCCACCCTTGCCGATAATGCAACCGATCAGTTCATTCGGCACGGTCATCTCGTGCGTCTGATTGTTCGCCGCTGGTTGTTGCCTGTTCGTGTTGCTGGTACGTAGCTGGCTACCAGCAAGCGCTGCCAGTGCTGCGGGACAAATTAACAGAATGTTTGGACGTTTGCTGATAAGGAATTCTGATCGGTATTTTAATGTAACAATAGTTATGTTACATTAACTATGAAAGTTAATTTTTGATTAGTTTCAGATGTGTATTAACACACAAATTAGCTACGAACATTACTGTAAGTTAATAGTGCTTTAAATTAACTATTATATACTTTAAGTTTAATCATTGAGTTAAATTAACCATGCTTTGAATTTTCTTTGATCTATAAAAAGAAAGATGAAAATAAATTGTATTTGAGAACGCTTATTTTAAATACTCATATAAAATATTTCAGAAATCTTGATATAAAATATACATATTTAACGAGAATCTCTTCTATCGAATAATTTATTTTGCACGTTACTTGGAACTAGATTACAATTTCTGCACAAGAACATCTAAATTTAGCGTACGGAAACTCTATTCCGACTATTATATGCCAGTAAATTAATACCGACGAGAGAACCCGCCGGCTATTGTATCAAAACAAAGCGTTTTTCACATACCTGCTGGATTTAATCCACCGGTATTGGCAGGTGTGGCAAGGCCCCCGAGGCCAAGAGCCGCGAGCCCGGCCAGTGGATTGCTACCAAGTTTACCCATCTGTAACAACGACGAACAAAATCCAACGCTCAACAAAAACACGTGTGCCGCTGCTTAGAGGAACGAGTTTTAAGAAGTGCTTCAGGGGATATATTATACGAAGACACCGATAAAGTATATCTAAGAAGGAAAGTAATCGATCTGCCTGCTTCCTCGCGCGTCTCACACATTCGAGGATCGTCGATCGAACGAGAGGAAAGTCAACAAATTAAGATAAAATAAAGTAAACAAAACATGGACTAACCGATTAATGAAAAAAATAAACAAACAAGAGGGAACGACCGACAACAGAGGTAAAACGAAAAATGAAACGAGAGAGAGAGGTATATATATATACGCATCGTTCTTCTTCGGCGGTGGAGAAAAACAAAACAGCAAGAGAGGGAAGACAAAACGAAAGAATTGTCTAGATTCATCCATCGTCGATGATCCATCGATCGTGTTGGATTCTCTACACGACTGTCGCGCGTCGACTCGCGATTTTTTTTAAACACACACAGTCTGCGTTTCCACGGTCTCTTCGATCTCGACCAAGCAGGACGTCCCGACTTCCTGGGACCCGATCCAACAAAAGCTTTTCTTCGTCGCCTCTCGCGACACGTCTCTCGATATACTCTCTCCTTTTTTTTCGTTTCTTTTGTCCCTTTTTCACCGCCACCGTGTCACTCTGAAAACTTCTCTTGGAGCGCGCACACGCACGCACTCACGCCACGTTTCGATTGATAATCATCGCATCGTAGACGCGGAACCACGCGATAGGAACTGAAAATACAGCGAAATTATACGAGGAAACGTAACAGAAACGTATTATTCACGCGACAAACGTGGATCGATCTTGAAATTCAAATTCGCGGTCTCGTTTGAATTTCCTTGCCTGGACCTACTTCCCGCCAATCGGACGGACAGCTTGACACTCTCTGTTGACACTGTTCGTGACTTTTATGAATCGAATAAATTGGCCGAGAAACGACTGAAAAATGGAACCTGTCCTCGGACAGCATACCGAATTTCGGTAAGAATCAACAGAAAAATGAAATCTAACGTCGACGATTGAACTGAACTTTATGGGAACGAAAATACTGGTTCGATTGTTGAAGGAATTGATTTAGAAAAAAAAAAGAAAATAGAAAAACAGAACGAGAGTTTATGGTGATTAAACGATACCGACTACCGATTATAGAACTATGCAGGAATTATGATCGTATGACTCACTAATACGTTTCTAATAGATTGTAGAAACAATGAAGTTTGAATTAACCCTCTATAACTAGTGTCTCGTTTGCTCTGTTTTATAGGAAAGAGACTAGCACAGCTGATTATACTTACTCTAATGCACGAAACAAAAACTACTTAATCATTGTGAATAGTAGAAAGAAAAAAAAAAGAAAAAGTAAAAGAGATAAGATGTAACTCTTTGAATTTTATATTGCTTTTTTCAGTAGTGAAATCGTTTCACAAAATAAAAATTAACAGAATAATTTACCTCCGGGTCATATAATACACAGTTAAAAATATTACCCTCTTTACGGAAAGATTGAAGCAAATAAATTGCGAAACTTCTTCCTCCACTAAGAAACTAAAAAAACAATTTGATTTAGAAGGAACCCTCAACGATATACTTTTTAAAGTATTCCTAAAATGCAAGCAGTTAAGAAGTATACACGAGTGCTCAACGTAATCGTTTCTAAATCAATACTGTTATAGAAGGTTAATAAACTTAAACGAAAGAAACGAACTACTTTTTACTGATAACAGAAATGAATGAACATCGGACATACTTCTCGTTCTTCTCTATCGCTGTTATGCCAGCGCACTGATTACGAAGTGAGTTACCCGGCACATGTGTATAGCCAACGTGTACAGCTTGGTATTCCGAAGATAGCTTTGCGCTATTAAGGACCGGAAGCCGAGGAATCCAGGACACTTTGTGATCCGGCCGGAGAATACGTCTACACATGTACGGCATACTGTACGTCAAAGGTCGGATCGAACTCGATTCTGACCGCGAGGATTCTCCAGACATTGATCGACCAGTCGACTATGATATCGAGGTCTATCAAAAATTATGCTCTAGAGGCGAACAGCGGAACGACCTCGATGGGGATGAACAACAGAGAACCAGAGATAGAGAGAAGAATGAGAAGAAGAGAAGCCGTACGACAGTATGCATCTACGTAATTTTCGTTTTTGACTCGATAACATTATCTTTTTTTCATAGCGATTTACTTTTCGAATACGCTGTAACGATATTTGATTAATCACAGAGAATAGTTAAGTTGTTATTTATTAGCGGTACAATAAAGGAGTGATTCTGCATGAAACAATAAATCAGAAATGCGTAACTTATTTTTTTCGTCCGGAGTTTCATTTTCCAGAAAACGAGTCATCGTGCGTTTAACTATGTCTATTTGATCAGGTTAAGTTCAAAGATGGCGGAGGGGAATTGTTAAGTTCTACATTGAGTTTGACTTTTTGTTTCACTGTAGCTACACTGATATCACTATTTTGTTTTTGCTTTGCTTTCTCTTATTTTTATCGCCCAAATTTGTAATTGTACATTTATTCACAAAAAATTTAATTCCAATTTTCTTCTTTTACGTAGAATCACTCTTTTGTTGTCGCACGAGATTCTACAAATTCTTCAACTAAAACGTAATCGTTTCAGAAATTAATCACGAATTCAATTTTTACATGTGCGATCTTTGAAAGTACTGTTTTAAATATTCTAGTCGAGATTGAAATTAGTCGACCCATTTTTCTATTTATAATGCACGAGTATTAATTATGAAAAACGCTCATCAGCTTGGAATTACTCGTGCGATCGATGAGTTCGCTGGAGTTGCTTCGAAACTTCAATAACTTCCAATCTCGCGAGAGACCCGAAGAACTTTCGCGAAATTTCGCGCATACCGTGAACAGGCAGCCATGATTTTTGTTTTAGCAAACTTGCAAGCTTGCTCGCTTGTTCCGTTACAGCACAGCGAATTTATTTAATCATTTTTATAGCGAGTTTTATACACAACTTCAATTATCTTCAATTTTCTTCGATCTACTTAACGCAGAGATTAATGGGCGGCCAGAATCCTTTTAAGTTACAATCATACTTTCATGAGTTTATGGACGATAGATTGGGTTAATAGGGTATTGTATATTTTTCAACCTCGACGATTAAAAAGTAATGGCAATACCATCATCCGTGATTCATCGTTTTCTAGAATTCTTAAAATTTCATCGAAAATGGATCGTAATTAATCATCCTTCAATACTGTGAATGTTAACAAATACAAATGCAATTAAATATTGGAAATATTCGTTTCGTAATGTTATAAAAATTTCCGTTTACAAAACAATAATGAAACTGCTTCGACTTCAAGCTTAAAATTGTCGATTTCCATCATTTTTCGTTTCACAAGCCTCTACTAAACTGTTTTCGAAATTAGTTCCATTTCAAGGCAAACAGAACGATCCATTTTCCAAACTATTATTCTCTGCTATTCTGTTAGAGACAAAAAAAGAGTCTCGCTCTTCGTACGAACGGTGTGTAATTTCGAAACCGTTCAAACACGAATTCCCCGGTGAACTCATCGACCGTTCCGCGAACCCGAGGAAACAGTAAAACTCGCGAGCACCGTGTCCGGGTAGTGCAACGAACCAGCAGTAAACGCGGCTAATTACGATGGAATCTCTCCGTCGAATTCGACGAAACGGAAACTGCAACACGACCAATCGTCTCTGGTAGATCGTAAAACGTCGCACGTAGACGCATACCGTCCCATGGATAACGAATGCACGAGCACAACGTGGCTGGTGCTAATCTATAAAGTTGAAGGGCAACGGGGGAGGGGAAAAACTGAAAAGAAAAATATTAGAAAAAAAAAAGGAAGATAAAACGAGAAACGAAAAAAATGCATTCTCTCTTGCTCCTTGTCGTGAACAGGACGAGATGTCTGGGGTTAAAGATCTAGGATTCTCTTCGTGTATACGGAACAGTGTCCTAAAACTGAAGAGAACCGCAAGTATGACTGGTCTTCTATCTGCAACATCATCTAGACTAGCCTACGGTGCACGCGTTCGAAAAAAATTATACATTTTTACCTATACAGTTATCGTATATATGTATACATTATATAATAACATTACTTTATTGACCGTTGCCAACACCCTTTCCTCGTTTTCATCGTTCCACAAGAGGAATCATCGATGACGCGTAACATTCAACGACTTTATCGTACAAAATAACCCTGTGGAACCATGGGGTTGAACTGGTGTTCACAATCGATGCATAGAGGCTGTAAAATTCATGTTCCCGTGCACTACGAACTCATGGTTTCCATTGAGTAATATTTTCTTTTTCTTCGTTGCAACGTTAGATCAGAACCACGAAACATTCACGATATACACACGATCGAGAGTTAGATCGTTATAGATTATTCTTTGGTGAGCAAGTTTTGACTTAACGTTGCTTCGAAGAAAGAAAAGAATTTTAGATAAAAATCAGGAGCTCGTGGTGTACGAACTTCTTTTTCAGCTACTGTATGCACTTCAAAAGAGACAGAGAGATAGAGATAGAAATAGATAGATAGAAAGAGAGAGAGAGAGAGAGAAAGGTAAATAGAGATAAAGAGATAGATAGAAGCGAAAAATAAAAATAAAAAAAATGTATATATATAGACTCAAGACATGATTTATCGTCACGACGTTGAGAAACTTCTACCCTGCTTAAGATGGTGGAAACGTGATGTCAGGGCAGCCCACCCTCGCGCGAACTTTCTTGATTCGTAGCTAAAGAGAGTGCTGGAAGCCATGCTGTTTTCTAAGATAGGACGGCGAAAGGACAATGGACAACTGAGGACGAAGGCGAAGAGAAACGAACGAAAATGAAAAGAAACAGACTAAGATTTAGAGAGATTGACAGAGAAGTAGAATGAAAGATAGGGGAAAGAACAAAAAGAAAGAAAGAAAGAAAGAAAGTCGTAGAACCAACACGTTGCGAAGGTCGACGTTGTTTCTCTGTGACGTTATTCTCATTTTTCACAAATTTATTTCAAACCTTGTGCACAGTTTACGCGCATGACAGAAATTATTGATAATTCACATAATCACTAATCAGAGTAACAAATATACATCCGCCATTATTATTTAGCATTACATTATACATTAAAAATATTACTGTATGATGACAACTTCAACGATATCAGTACATTAAGGCCTGATGCGAACGAGCGACATTTTGCCGCACAATTGTACATCTGTCTTCGTTGTTTCTAACTGGAAAAACAAGGAAAGACACCTATACGATCTAGCGTCAAGAAATCGCTCGTTTTACGTCCAGCCTAATATTGTACAAATAAATGCTATAAAAAATTGACCCTTTGACTGCTATGGGCGCGTATATGCGTTTCTGGCGAAAGTTGCTCGTGTGAACTATGGAAGCGTATAATGCGTCTCTGGCGAAAGTTACTCGCGTGGATTATAGACGCGTATATGCGTTTGTCAATTTTTCCTCGCTCCCATTTAGAGCAACATAATTGCTAATAGAGCACCGTCCACGCGGAGCGCTTCAACCGAGAGTATTTAGCAGTCAAAGGGTTAATCAACCTATAAGCATCGAACACCTTAATTAGAAGTTGAACGTTTGATCCTTGCTCCGTCACTGGCTCTCAGGCCAGCCCCGCGGCAGTGCACAAGGATGAGCAAAAATGAAAATAACATCAGAGGGAACAAGTTCTCGACCCGGTCTGACCCCGAGAAAAATGGGAAATTAGAGACAGAGACGTATGAGCGTGTGAAGATATACGAAGGGGAATTAGAGGGAAGTCTCTTGCGAAGCCGTGAAAAAAGCGAAAGCGTGTACGTACTTCAGAGATAGGTTTCGCGATCGGTTCTCGCTGCTGTCGTACCTTTCGCTGGCTTTCGAACAGGCCAAGCGAGACGTTGTGCCGCTTGGCGTCGAATTCGCCTTTTATTCGTTCCCTTTACACGAGGGCGCGTCTAGAAACCCTTTTCGCGCCAGCTTTCGTACGTCATACGTGTGTGTACAGTGGCGGGCAAAAGCTTGAGTCGAGAGGACAGTATGAAACATAGTTTGATGATTTGCAAAAAAATATTATCCTTACATTCATTTTTATTGCTATTATTGTAGAACACTATTTATTGATTAGCATGGAATACGAATTTTTCTTATCGGCACTGTTTCTCATAAAGTAATTCATTTATTTTTGTTAACCCTTTGATTTTAAACTTTTGTCCGCCACTGTAGCTACGCGTACGGTCGCAACCTTTCGCGGTTCGTGGTTCGTTGAGAACAGCTAGAAAAGAAGTTGCACAGAACCGCTAGAGACTCTCGGTGGTGAACTACTGCACGCGACGAATCGGTGAAACGAAACAGAAAACGCGGCGTTTTCGTTGCAACAGTGTCTGATAAGCGAGAGATTCGAGTTTTTCTTCTTTTTTTTTTTTCGTAGACAGTAGAGCAAGTTCGAGAGAGGAAGCTTGTCGGAAGCTCGCATCGAGTATACGCGATTAGAAAAGCGAGTGCACGTACTCGTTTCTGGTCTTCTTGACCGGTTCGTGGCTTGGTGGTGAGTTAACCCCTTGACGATAATGCTTATCGATGCACAAGTTCTTTAATCAATTGTGCGAATCCAATTTTGGAGAAAAAAATCAGTTAAATTTAGCTACACGTTAAAATTGCATATCAATATTTGTGGAAGTTATGAATACCATAATTATTAAGTATTCACAAGATTTTCACTTTCGACGAATTTCGTCCGATTCAACGTCAACTTAATTCTATTGTTTTATCAATGATTTTTCTAGAAAATTACAGTATTGACGTAAATCGAAAAATTGTAACCTCGTCTGCGATTGTGTTTGTAATCGTCAAAGGGTTAATTTCCATCGAAAGACCCATCCAATCCATGGAAACCCGATTTGTCCGATACGTTCGCGTCGTAAAACGATCGCGTGCTAGTTTCGAACACGTTTCCAAAAAACGGGATCACCATTGTCAGAAATCGACGACTTCTCATCAGACTCTATCGAGAAGAACATAGTGGAACGTAAACAAGAGAAATCAGAGAGGGTATTTACTACACGTGAGGACAGAGAAGCGATAGAATGAAAATCGTGTTCTGTAAGCCGATAATATAGAATGTAATAGATAAAACAGTATTATAGAAATCTTAGAAAAAAAAAAAAGAAAAAGATATGTATATATATATATAACAGCTTGTGTCAGGCAGTAGAAACTTAGAGTGTAACTGAGAAACTCAGAAAGTAATCAGTAATCAGAGAGCAGAGATACGGTAGAGTTTGGGATCTGAGTGAAGAAGAGATATAGAGATGTAGTATATAAGCGCAAAATGTAAGTAAATAATAGATACCTATGGAAAATCTACCTTTTCTCGTGCCACGCATGCATACTGGTCTTTGTTGTTCTGTTGTTGTACAATACGCTCAATTTTCTTTTCTTTTTTTCTCTACTTTTTTTCTCGTTCACGTCGTGGTCACCCAAAACCGACCACCCACCCCCAATTAGATCGGCTACAGCGTGTTTCCGGGCAGAGTGACGCATTACTTCGCAAGGAAACGAAACGGAAATGTAGACAACAGAACGCAGAGTGAAAAAACAAAAGGCAACAAAGGAAACGAAATTACAGCAACGTAGTAGTAGTGGTGGTAGTAGTAGTAGTAGTAGTAAAAAACAAATAAATAAATAAATAAAGGCAAAGAAGAAAATACAAGAATAATAAGAAGAACGAAAAGGAGGTGACCGGAGAGAAGTAACGCGAGAGAACAAAGAAGGAACTCGTCCGGGCCGCGACCAGTTATGTGAAAAAGGCAATCAGCCGTGTGTGCAGAGTGAGACCTGTGCCGGCCACCTTTTCTCTCGTTTACATTTCATTTTCGTGCGGACCTTCCAATTTGTTCTTATTTTTTTTTTGGCATTTCTGTTTTTTTTTCTTTTTTTGGTTTTTGTTTTTTGTTTCAAATAATAATTGTGGAAGTCGGGCTCCGTGTCAGTCGTCGGTCGTCGAAAAGCGCAGAGAAACAGAGGGCAAGTCGGATTGGTGAGACACGACGATACACGCCATCCTGACAGGGAGTAAAATGTATATCTATACGATTTAAATAAAAAAATCGTCGAAGTCTTTCACGATGCACTGGAAACGCTAAGAATTGACGGTCAAAGTTTCTAATCGAATCGCATAATTGAACTTTTCTTTAAAGATTTAATACTTGGCATTTAAAGTAAGATACGGTTTCGAGAATTTTGAAAATTGTATTGAAAAGCACAGAGCTTCTCAGCGAATAAACGATCTTGTTTCACAACGAACAAAATATAGCGAACTGTAGACCTTTGGAGATTTATTAAAAATTCGACTTTCTTTATTTGTAATCATTTAGCGTTAATCTCTCAATGTCCAACAATATGGTGTATGTTAATACGAAAGAATTATAATCTTCAATGGCTCTATCGTACAGAGCAATTTAATCGAACAATATCTGATATACTATTATATGTGTTATTTAGTGAATATTAACACTAGATTTATGGACATTTCTTGTGTCCATCTGTTTCTATACATGTACTAAGAAATAGGTATGCATCATACAGAATTTGAAACTTCAGAGTCGAGAGGGAAATAGATTAAGGTATATTCGTATTAGTTCATCAATAAAAATCAACAAAAATTATTAGGAATAATAGCAATTGTTTTTGCAAATTTTGTCAAATGGACGGGTCCCGTAAGCCTAGTGTTAATAAATTTACTCAATCGTATGCATTTAAGATCAATATTTTGGACATCGAAGGACAAATCAAAATCCGAGAACACAAATTTCATACCCCCCTTGAAATAAACAGAGTTCTACTAACTCATCTGCCGGCGCGTAACAAAAAATCTACCCCCCCCCCCCAACCTTTTCCCAAGTCAACATGTATACCGTCCCTTTGTCTGCATTTTTTTTTATCCGTCCTGCAGTCAGTCGTACGCGAATTAAAAATTCTGACGCAAGCCGAACGCGGTGGGAGTTTGCCAGCGCGGCGGTAGGCAACCGGAAACGCACCCTTTTAATAATTCAATCTGTCAACAGGGCCCGAGAGGGGGTCGACGAGCGTTGCGCGCGTCGATGTGTTTGCGTTTCGTCCACGCGCAAAAAGAGTCCCTAATTAGCAAACGTCGCCGTTAAAGCCGGTAATTATGTTTGCAGGGCGTCGTTCGCGCCGACAGATAGAAAATTCAGAATCAATTGCTCCGGCAAACAGACCCCCTATGCTCTCTTTCGCCCCCCCCCCCTCGCCGCCCCTGTCTGTGGCTGTTTCCGTCGATGCAGACATCATCGAGAGGGAAAATACGCAGTATAACGCGACTCGCTCGAAAAGAGACGCGTCGAAGCTCTGGTTTTTGCTGTCTCTCTTTTTTAACCCCTTCCCCTCTTTTGGTTTCGCAGAGGACGGTTGTGTAATTAAAGTTCGCTTGTTCCTGGATGATCGTCAGTCAATGATGGTTTCGCTCGAATCAAGTCTTATTGAGATATGGAAATTTTACTGTGATTATAAAATATAGAACAGTGCCTGTAAAATTTTACTTTTGCATCTTTAGGCTTCGTTCTACAAGGAATTTTTGTAGCGTTTAATCGCGTAAAAAATATACACAAAGTATTCCGATATTATGGTGTGCAAAGTACTTTAAATCTTGAATTTGAATTCAAACATTTCATATCGAACCTTCTTCGTCGTTCGATAACTAAGGTATCCAGGGAGAAAAAGTATTTTAGCCAAGTAATAATTATTCAAAATATAAAATCTAGTTTATCCTAATACAATACAATTTATTATATTTAACTTTCCAGTGCATCGATTCATTCTTTCGTTTATTTTCCAACAACCCCTCCCACTCGCACTCTCTATCGAAATGGCGTTTCATGGCGTCTGCCGATCGCCTCAGAATTCATCGACGACCGTTCCAAAGACGTCGCGCGTGTCCACTAATCCGCGTTTGACCGGATCCAACGACAAGCCATGACGGAAGAATCCATCGTGCGACCCGTGAGCAAGCGTTCATGCTAAAGCAGAGGCTCGATCAGTCGCGGTGGGGAACCTCGCGAAACACACGTGATCCCGATCGACGTCATCCAAAGCATCATTCTCGAATCACTCGTGTTTCGTCCAGGTTCCAATTCCATGGTGGACGTACGGAAGTGTGGTCCACGATGATCGTACTTGACTGAACCAGGACAGATGTACTCGATCCATAAACTACCGATCGCAAACGCAGAAACGATCGGTTAAGGAACAGAGAACGCGAAACGACAAGGCACGGCGACTTCATCGGTTATAAGAACAGAAAGAAACTTGTTCTTCGTCCTGTCTGTTGTTTTATGGCGGTTCGTTTCGATGTACGGAGACTCTGGTCGTCGTCGAATACGATTCTCGTGAGGAGTATATGTATATTCACGGTCACGCGTCGACGGGACGCGCGATAAACGCGACACGAATGCCACTTACTGTCGGTGTTATTTGTTTAAATTTTCTCTTGCTTTTTGGTTATCGTCGGAGAGCAATTTCTGCGAGCTAACAAGGCGGCGCCGCGATTCCTGCGACGAGGATCGAGGTTTAACCGTTTATCGAATGGTGTGTATAGCCGTGAAGTTGGAAGCTTTGAGAAACTGGTCGGACGGTCCAGGTAAAGTCGTTAAACTTCAAGCCCGATAAACTGGTTTCGATCGACCACTTGACGCTCCGTGTCGGCGGATTTGCATAATACCCGGGTGACGGCGATCTTGCAGCGGCACAAAGGGAGAAAACAGTTCAACTGTGAAGATCACCATACCGATCGTGAGCTTGAGACCACACCTTGTTCCGTGGGCAACATTTTATGACAGCTTGTTCATCGGAAACAGAGCGATCGACTTTTTTTTTATTGCTATCGACTGACAGTTGACATTTGGTACTTCAGGGAAAGGAAAACATAACTGTTTTATTGTTTACCGATGGTTGTTCTAACAACGAAAGGAGTGATCTCAATGTACCGTGCATTTTATTTGTTTTCTTTTTTTTTTTCGTAGAACGTTGTGAATGAATAAGTAATAACAGCGTAATTTTCTGTCGAACGTTACGGTATGAGAAAACTTTTGAAATTTTTTGATAAAATTTAAGCGTTCAATAAAAACTGTCGAAAAATAAATACTATGTTTTACTGAAAACTGAAGTTTATAGAAGACAAATAATTTTAATTAAATACAAAATTGTCATTGGTAAAATACTTTGTTGAGAAATCTGAACAAAATAGATGTTTCGAAATCATAAAAGTAAACATACTACAGTTAAACCCAGTTTATCTAATTCACCTTCGACGTGTTCCACTTGTCGCTGTTAAAGTTTTTTCATACGATAAAACTTCAGCATTTAATCAACGCCCACGTGATTCATTCACAACCGTTCTATCTAACGACACCAATGATGCATTACCAAAGGCGTAAAACCTCAAACGTAATCGATTACCGTCGACAAGAAGTCGATCACGCGAAACGAGGGAACCGCAACACAACGATCCCGAACCGCGCGACTCAATTGTTACGCTCTTCGATTTAACCAAATAAAAACAGAAGAAACGGGGATAAATCGAATAAAATCGTTTAACACGATATTCGTATAATTTATCTCGCCGGCTGTGATCGTGATTATCGCGCGTACCGTACGTAAACCGTGTATATATTTTCTGTTCGCATGCAACGAGAAACAAATTCTCTCTGTGCACCGTGAAGGACGGCAAGCGGTTTCACAAAAAGGCGACATCAACCCACTACCAATCGCAAGCACAAGAAAAAGGGAGTGACAGAGACACACACACACCGAGACCACGGCTAGGATAAAACAGAGACAAAGAGAGAGAGAGAGTACATACGTCAGAAGCGTCGGCGTGAATGTTTCAGAGAAACGAAACGGAAACAAATGAACGAACGGAGAACAAGAAAAATCCAGAGGCACGGCTGATACACCGTGTAACAGATACGTGCGGATCACATAGAAAAGCGAAAAGCGCATACGTTGTCGCGGCACTTCGGACGAGCAACGATCTCTTACTTTCATAAATCTAATTCGTCTGGTCAGAAACCACGCTCAAAATTTCACGATGTAAACTTCCGATTTTCGCGAAAAAAATTTCCAAATTAAAAAAGAAAAGAAAGAAAACATAAAAGCTGGAAGTAAATTGAAAGAGAAATGTTTGATTTCAAATTTAGAATCCACAGTTAAAATTTTACAGTGCTAAAAATATCTGTCCTCCAAAAACTAAAATTCCAAATTAAGAGACACGGTTAAGAAAATTTATACTCCACACAGTCGGAAGTCTACGATAAATTTCCACCGCAGATAAATCTGAAGAAGTGGAACTCGATAAACGTTACGCTTGAACAGGATTAACGAATGTTTAAGAGACAATTCCTCGCGAAGTAGCGCGACCAGGAAAAACACAGTGGTGTTGGCGAAGTGCAGCTTCGAGTTTCTCTTCCTCCGGGAATCGGAGGGGCGCAGCTGCTTCCTACCCTCTTCCCGAATGAACAACAGTCCGAAGAAGGAAAGAAGAAGAAGAAGAAGAAAGAAGAAGGATAAATCTCGTTCCGAGGGATGATTTACCCGAAGCTGCACTCGGGGACGTCGAGCAGAAAGCCAAGGTGTGTTCGGGGTGCCGATGCATGTACGTGGGTCGGGGGTATGGGGTTGTGAGGGGGTTTTCTGGGACGGGGACCAGGTGGCCTATACAACGGTGGAGCATTCCGGTACACGCGGGCAAACATTCTACGCGACGCTACGGCATTTGGTGAAAATTGGATATTGAACACTTCGATGGTGAACCAAGCGAACCGCGGAGTATTGACTGTTCCGAACAGAGCTCACCGTTTGCGAAGCATCGCACCACGCTGTAAATCGTAGTTGGCGTACGCTTTTGTGCGAAAACACCGAAACTTTTACGAGTACACCTTTCGTTTTCTCTACGTCGCTCTTTTTATTCGTTTCTATCGAGAATAAGCAAGAGCTTGTGAAGCAGAAATCTTTACGAAATAGATTACTTCTTCAACATTAAAAATACAAAGTTGTGAGAAAATTAAATCACTGTTTAAAGCATTTAATATTTGACGGAGAAAAAAAATTAATGATCCTCCTTCATAATTTAACTAACATTTTGTATTGCACAACAGCATTGTGACTAAATTTAAGATGCTGAAAAAACTATTGATATAAATGCGAACATAACAAATCCTACCGATAACAAATCAGATTAAAACAAAAGACTATATCTTGAACATCGCAGCCCCACCCATCACCACCTCCTCGGCTCACCGTTAATGGACTCTGCTTCCCAAAACGGAGCACTCCAAACTGACACAGTTAACGCTTCACGCTCATTTCCACCAATTACCGCGATCGTCCGCGACAGTACACGTACAATATAACCCGAGGTAAACTAGGACGTATGTAGAAGTAGCGAGCAAAAGAGACAGAGAAACAGATTTCAGCAATTTGGCCAAGAACCGATCGAGTCTCGCATCGAACCAAACACGATGCCATCATCGTCTTCGACGGGTTATCGTGGAAGGAACAGACAGGTTGAGGTTGTTTGGTTCTATGAGGGGTGCGGGGGTAAGGTGAACGATAGGTACATAGAGATATGTACACAAATAACGGGTTCGCTCGCGCTGCTCCGTACCACACAACGTGTACGCGCGTGTATACGCGTACAAATATATATATTTCAAGAATACGTGCGCGTGTGTGTACCGGTTTTTCTTTCAGGGTCTGGTGGTAGTATCTCTTGGGGGTGGTGGTGGTGGTGTTGGTTGTTGTAGGGGTAACAGGAGAGGGGGTGGATCACGAAAAACAAAAGACTTACGGCGTCTGCCACGAGGTGTGCGGGCGGGAGGGCTGCCTGCAAGTGTCCACTCTTCAGCAGGGGGTCGGCGAGGCCTGCCACGCTGGCGTGTAAGGGGCTCGGGTGGAGGGGATGATGTGGGGTGGTAAGGTGGGCCGTGGATAGGAGCGGATGCCCGTGAGAAGCGGCGAAGGCCGAGGAGGAGGGGTGGGCCGCGAAGGGCGAAGTCGTCAAAGTTTGGGTGTTCAGCGAGGGCGGGGTGGGCCCGGCAGCGGGCGCGGGCAATGGCAATACTGTACTTACGTCCGAGTGGGCGGGCACCGCGTAATTACCCTGGATGGTGTAGGCTTGCCCACCAGCCAGGATCACTGGCCCACCAACTTGGGGTTTGGGGCGATAAGGGATCGTGGCACCTTTGGGAGGGGACTGAAACAGAAAAAAACACACGCACGAGTGCGAATACACCGAGATCGTGGCCTCTCTTGTTAGTAAGTACTTCTGGATGCATTTTTTTGGAAGGTTATCAATGGTTTGTTTACTGTGAAGACGTCACTCTGACAGCTGACAGGTAATAGAGTAAAGTGGTAAATTCTCGACGAGTTTTGGGTTCGATTTTGTGAGCATACTTTTTGTACTGATTATTTAGTTTAATCCTTTAAAAGCTGACCATTTTAGGATTATGAAAGCAGTTCGATTAAATTTACATTCGTATCTTTCTGCACTTCTAACTAATGATCACTTTTCACTAATATAAATGAAAAAATATCAAGTAGAATTAAGTACGTATCTACTCCAATCTTTATGGGAAAATTTAGTTTAATGTATGTATTATATTTCCTTGTAGCTTCACAACTTATTACAACTAAGCAGAGTGACATCTTCGAGGGTGGATACTCTAGTGGAATTTACCAATTCTGGCCGATTGATTCTATTGACATTTCACATTATCATAGCAACATTGTCGATATTAAGTTCCATTTCCAGTTATTGGTCACGACCGATGACCTTCATAAAGTAACTGGAAAGTCGAGTACCAATTTATCAATGACTTCCATCATTTCTTTCTTTGTTCAACAAATCACGTTGAATTATACTAAAAACTGTTCCCCACAGTTTCTTATTCAGAGATCAATCATGATCGACCAAAACTCGTAAACTACTGTAACAGCAATCTACCTTACCTCTAGCATAACACAGCAGATGTGATATATGCATTGCGTGATAGCCTCGCTGGTGCCCGAGATGGTCACCGCACGTTCCGTCGAATTGGGCAGCATGTCGGAGGCGACCTGGATCGAGGCACCGGTCACCTCGCGGATCTCCTTGATCTTTGAGCCACCCTTGCCGATCAGGGAGCCGCACTGCGACGCGGGCACGATCAGCCTGAGCGTGATGGGCGGCCTGGGCACGCCGCCACCGCCCTGGATGTCGTGGAACTGCGAGCACCATTCCTCGAACTTCTTGCAGATCAGCGTGAACGCTTTGAAGATCGAGTTCGTCGGCCCGGTCACTGTCACTATTCGCTCGGGACACGACCCATCGGAGATGTTGATCTTCGCCCCGGACTGTGGACAACAAAAATATTCGATTTGGTCTTGCTATAAAATACCTTTATTGAGTGGTTCCTGATTCAGATTATTAAGCGAGTTACAGTCGGATCTCTTGCTATAAAATACCTTTATTGAGTGGTTCCTGATTCAGATTATTAAGCGAGTTACAGTCGGATCTCTTTTCGTTTTTGTCAGAAATTGAATACAGAAATATTACGAAACAAAAATTAATCATAAAGCAGTTTTTTCCTAAGGTACTTTCTCAAGGGCTTGTTTGAAGAACCCAAGCCACATCTGGCATTTTAGAAAGTTCGAAAACGTTAAGAAACGGAACGAAGGGGCTGAAGGACCCGGACGGGGTTGTAGGAATTTCGATCACTGCGTTTTGTTAGTCTCATGACAAAGCTCGCAAGGTTCGGTCACAGTTGCCTTTCCTCGTGCTATGTAATAAAGTATTATAATATTTCA
>JAOPTO010002331.1:483700-502833 GCA_033822845.1 Tetrapedia diversipes
TAATATAAATGAAAAAATATCAAGTAGAATTAAGTACGTATCTACTCCAATCTTTATGGGAAAATTTAGTTTAATGTATGTATTATATTTCCTTGTAGCTTCACAACTTATTACAACTAAGCAGAGTGACATCTTCGAGGGTGGATACTCTAGTGGAATTTACCAATTCTGGCCGATTGATTCTATTGACATTTCACATTATCATAGCAACATTGTCGATATTAAGTTCCATTTCCAGTTATTGGTCACGACCGATGACCTTCATAAAGTAACTGGAAAGTCGAGTACCAATTTATCAATGACTTCCATCATTTCTTTCTTTGTTCAACAAATCACGTTGAATTATACTAAAAACTGTTCCCCACAGTTTCTTATTCAGAGATCAATCATGATCGACCAAAACTCGTAAACTACTGTAACAGCAATCTACCTTACCTCTAGCATAACACAGCAGATGTGATATATGCATTGCGTGATAGCCTCGCTGGTGCCCGAGATGGTCACCGCACGTTCCGTCGAATTGGGCAGCATGTCGGAGGCGACCTGGATCGAGGCACCGGTCACCTCGCGGATCTCCTTGATCTTTGAGCCACCCTTGCCGATCAGGGAGCCGCACTGCGACGCGGGCACGATCAGCCTGAGCGTGATGGGCGGCCTGGGCACGCCGCCACCGCCCTGGATGTCG
The DNA here is from genome assembly GCA_033822845.1 of Tetrapedia diversipes. NCBI lineage: Eukaryota > Metazoa > Arthropoda > Insecta > Hymenoptera > Apidae > Tetrapedia > Tetrapedia diversipes. The sequence goes on from JAOPTO010002331.1 coordinate 484,386, forward strand.
TGGAACTGCGAGCACCATTCCTCGAACTTCTTGCAGATCAGCGTGAACGCTTTGAAGATCGAGTTCGTCGGCCCGGTCACTGTCACTATTCGCTCGGGACACGACCCATCGGAGATGTTGATCTTCGCCCCGGACTGTGGACAACAAAAATATTCGATTTGGTCTTGCTATAAAATACCTTTATTGAGTGGTTCCTGATTCAGATTATTAAGCGAGTTACAGTCGGATCTCTTTTCGTTTTTGTCAGAAATTGAATACAGAAATATTACGAAACAAAAATTAATCATAAAGCAGTTTTTTCCTAAGGTACTTTCTCAAGGGCTTGTTTGAAGAACCCAAGCCACATCTGGCATTTTAGAAAGTTCGAAAACGTTAAGAAACGGAACGAAGGGGCTGAAGGACCCGGACGGGGTTGTAGGAATTTCGATCACTGCGTTTTGTTAGTCTCATGACAAAGCTCGCAAGGTTCGGTCACAGTTGCCTTTCCTCGTGCTATGTAATAAAGTATTATAATATTTCAAATAAGAGTGCATTTTATTTAAGCAAAATAAAACCTCATTTCCAATAATTTTTAACTGTAATTTATGGACATCTGCGATGTTTACTACATCGCTCTAATAATTGTAACAATTTGTGTGAAAATTACACGAAAAAGTACCTCTATAAATATTATAACGTACTTGTTATACCAATAAACGTATGAGTATGCGGTAAACAAAATTTGTAATTCAAAAAAACGGAACCACCAATCTGCAATACCTGTCGTACCCAAATCACTGTTCATCGCCTTCTATACGATTGTATAAAATTTGTAGCCTACAGAAAAAAAAAAGCATAAAATTATCCCTCAGACGGCACTGACTTCAGAAAAGGATATAAAAAATACATTGGAATATCAATTCGACTTCGATTTAACTAACAAAATTTAACCCTAATGACCTGGTAGTCGATGCGACGTTAAACACTCACATAAAAAGAAAAAAAATTTGTAATAAACACGAAAGCGACTTCGATTTTCTACAGCTACCGATTAATTCCGTAACCCCTGTCGTCGGAAGAGAAAACACTCATCAGACTGCAATCCGTGATGAAAAATATCACTCGGCTCTATCACGCTTAATCCCTACGTGTCCGCCGTGTCCGTATTACGTTTAACGCCAGTGGTTCGTATTACAAAGTAAAATAAACGTCGTATCTGAAACCGTGCCCTCTCAGCGGTTCGTTTTTTCCAGCTGCACCATACATTATTTATAATTTCGCCGTGCCGCTGTTTCCGTGCTGTTGCAGCGTCGTTATCGTGTTCCCGATAAACCGGCAATCGCGAACGACAACGCGCGGGGCCTGTCGCATTTTTCAACGGCCGATAGAGCGATTCTCCCCGCGTTCCTGGCCACTCAAGTGATTAAATACCATGGACAATGGGCGTTGAATTAAACTATTGAATACCGTGTCATTGTTCGAAACCGTATTACGTTGTACCTGCCCGAAGAAGCTGGATGGAAAAACACGCGAACCTCTTCTCTAATCGCGCGGGAGAGCTCGATTAAATCCCATTGTTCTCCGTTTAAACCCGAAATAACGTTATTCGTTTATCCAGTCGGTGTAAAAATAAAGCAACAGATTCGGAATAATCTCTGGAATGTTGTTTTCTGAACGATCTCTCACTCTCTCTCTTTATCTATCTGCCGGAACGGAAGATGAATTGTAGAAATTATTGAACGATAAAAGACGTTCAAATGGTAACGGTAAAAATACGAAATATGTATTATGGGAAGGAGATATTGTTAGACACCAAATAATATATATTTAACAGTATGCAACGATGGATTTGAAAGTTTCGTGATAATTTCATGAAGAAGTTATGGAGTGAGCAATGAAAGAAAAATTGTAGAAATTACTGAACGATAAAGGATGTTAAAATGGTAAATGATAAAAATACCAAACATGTATTATATGATGAAGATATCGTTAGGTACCAAGTAATAGTATGTGGCGATGGATTTAAAAGTTTCGTGATAATTTCATGAAGAAGTTATGGAGTGAGCAATGAAAGAAAAATTGTAGAAATTACTGAACGATAAAGGACGTTAAAATGATAAATGGTAAAAATACCAAACATGTATTATATGATGAAGATATTGTTAGGTACCAAATAATAGTATATGGCGATGGATTTAAAAGTTTCGTGATAATTTCATGGAGAAGTTATGGAACGATTAATGAAAGAAAAATGCAGAAGGGTTTATATAATTAAAGAAGATAATATATCATCAAACAGATAATTATAAATGCGATCTGTCGTTACGTGTGCCGCTTGTTTATAGATCATGAGGCAGGAAATGGAGAAAAGGGTAACTGTCAATTGTATCTACAAGCGTTATCAGTGTATAGCCTGTTTCGTGGTTTAATCATTTGAAAACACTATAACGTAAGTTTTCTATAGAGCAAAACCTAAAGAAATGAACAGTAACAAAACTGTAACGGAAATAAAACACTGATACTAGGTTTTTTTTTAATTTGTGAAGCGTTTGTTCCTCTTTCCCTTAGATGAAACACTTTTTTTTTTTTATTTATCGAGCAGCAAAGACTCTGCGAGCGAATACAACAACCTATTGAATGTAGGTCGTTGGGAGCTATTTTAATTCTCTTAGTTACACATCACCCTAACGTTGTGTCACCTGATGAATTCGTTGTGTTGGTCAACGAATTAGGTGTGCATCGATAATGCGCTGCTCGTAAACCGGGAAAAACAGAACCATAATCGCGGAACGTGTACGGGAGCGTGTAGAATCTCTAAATAAACATATTCTCTAACGGATGCGCGATAAAAGAAAATGTTCGAACCTTCGCAGCAATAAAAAGTTAACGTCGATTGAAAAGGCATAGCTAGGCATTAAACAGTTAAAAAAATTAGGTTCTTACGTATCAAAATTTTTGTATTAAAAAAGAAAAAAACAAATATTACAGTACAACATTATTTCTAGCGAACTTTTGTAATTATTATGCTTTTAACTGTATAATTTTAAAGATTCTCTCATGTGCCGGCAATAACGAACAACCGAACAGCTTCACTGGATTTCTTAAGATTTTATGGTCAATAAACGCGGTATTGTATCGATAAAGTGTGAGAACGACCGATCCTTAACACGTTCGATCGCCAACCGTGTTGTTATGCTTAATTAAACATCACGTATCGTAATTGATACACTGCAAAATCAGGTTACCACGCTACGCCATAAAAGCGTATAAAAATTGTCTGTTCATCAATTTCACGATTTTCTCCTTGGGAAGACAATTTATAAGTTCGAAATATAAATCCTTCATGCTACAAAGAATCTATCACGTAATTATTTCACAACGATCTTTTAACTACGTAAAATCGAAAGACTTCAAAAAATAAAAGAAATTTCTTCCAAAACTGAAACACCAATCTCTTTTTATTTTCATCTTACACACACACACACACACACACACACATATATATATATATTTTTATTTTACATTTATATCGTACCAAACGATAAAGCTCGTTTTGTTGTCGAGATAAAATGGCTTTTGATTTAGAAGTTGTCTAAAAAGGGAGATGATCGGTGTGTTTACATCAGAATCTTCAATCTTGCCCACCTGCATCGGTTATAGAAACCGAGATAAAGGTATCGTTGAAGTCGAGCGAGACGAATTAATATCTAAATGCGTACGTAACTGAACATGACTCTGGCAACTGTTTCTTGTTACATAGCCCGTTACAAATCGACCTGTCGAATTTCCGACGCGAACTAATTACCGCTGACGGAAACTTGCCGAGGATGCAGTTTTCCGTCGCATACATCAAGGCCGAATAGAAACGATGGCCTTAGTTCGCAGATGACTAAGCCGGACCACCTACAAATTCGAAACTTTGAAACGGAAAGTGAGACGTCGCGTCGGTGATGAATAGGTGTGCTGGATAAACGTCTCATCGAACTTGTCAATAGGGTGGCTAAAATGATTCATGAAAATCGGAGGTGGTCCCTGGTCATCAGACGGTGTGTCACGTGAACTTTCTATGTTACGAGAGAAACTTGAACTTCAGTTATTGTGTACAGTTAAGAAGAAGAAGAAAATAAAAAGGAACTTTAATTGTATTTGTTATAGATAAGTTGTAATAGCAGTATGGTAGGACAAATTAGTATAGGGAGTGCTTTAAATGACAAATATTAGAATAAGCAGGTAAGAGTGAATCAAAGGTGGTACAGCAAAGAAAATCGAAGGTAACACTATTCCTACCACAACCGGTCAAATGACGGTTCTTAAAATTTCGATTAGAATTTCATAGATTCAATGTAATTGAATCGCCTTTAAACTTTAAACTTTTCCTCAAATATACGTATAATACATTTTTCAATATTCACTTCTTTTTTCTTTGTTTATTTTCTGAGAAAAATTTGTAGTCTGTCTTACGTGGGAATAGGTATACGTGAAGTGTCGGTAGGAATAATGTTAAGACCGATTAGAGAGAGCGAAGAAATGCAAATGAGACTTCAAAATTGTAGTTATTATTTACACGTGCATGGTGTAAGATAGCTTATTATCTGTACCGAACGTGTTAACAAACAATAAAGAAATTTCGAGTCTCGACCTGAACGCGTTCGGTTTATAAATACTAAAGTGAGTCACGAGTTCCTCGTCCAGTTTATGCCATAAATTTTATTGCTCCTACAATAAACTAACTTACTTTTCCGCTAGTTTTGTGACTCGTACAATTTGTGAACGACAACTCGACAAAACGATAAAAGAACTGAGTGAAACACCGTGAAACGGGTAAACGTCTTTATTCAAGGAATGAAGGAAAACAAAAGTAATGTTAGAGAGAATGTTAATTACCTCTTCACGGAACCTCTTGACGATCTCTCCTTTCTTTCCAATGATGCTCCCGACTTCCTGCAACAGAGAGAACGCAAAACACCGTTAAAAACAGTGCCAACGCAAGACGCAAGCTTTACGATGGCTAAATGCAACGCGTTCGAACCATAAAGTTCAAAGCGCGCGTTCGATTACTACACGCTCGTAGGTTACTATATTCTGAGGAACCGGTCGTAAATACCGGTCGGCTTTCAGCCGCCAAATAGTTGTTGTAACGCGGCTTTTCGATGAATCAAGGAACTGTGTGCAACTGTGTGTACACAGATGCAAACAATTTATTTCTCAATTCGTCACTTTAATTCTGAAAACCCGGAAAAATTTTATCGGGAACAAAGATAAAAAGTAATCAATTTTCACATTTTCACCTCAACCACTTTATTATCTTTACAGTAAAAATAATTTGAAATGTAGAATAGAAAGGAATATTCAACTAACGATCTCAAGATGTATCCGTAATCCAGATTTCGAATATACCAATATTTCCACCAAACAGTTTGAATGGTTTTGCTTTGCATACTCTGTTTAGTATCCCGATTATCCGAATTGTCGGCACATTTTCAAGTATTCCAATTATTCTATTATTATTTGAAATATTCGAATATTCGAACCATCTGCTCAATTCTAACAGGGAGTATCGCTCTTTAATAATAATAATAAGAAGAATATTAATAATCGTTTTTTTTACGGGCCAATAGCCCATTTTATACAAAAGTATACATAAAATAAATTTTCCTACGGTTGAATGCAATTATAAGTGTAAGTTTACATGAAGTTTGACAAAATGTAGTTATATTAGAGTTGAATTAACACGTTCGTCGCCCAGCGTGATTCGACTGAGTTTCTCGCTGAGTCCAAATCCGATTGCATAGAAAACTGGGGTAAAAAAATATAAAAATAGCAAAAGATTTAATTTTTTATTTTCATTTTATGTATCTTATATTTATATATATTATACTTCAATACTTATTCCATCGAATTCCTTTTAAAATTCCAATTTAAAATCCTATTTATATTTAAGAAAAAGAGCGTCACCCAAATATGTTAATACTGCCTGTTTAACTGAACGCGTAAATGTTTGAAATTATGTGTTGGCGTACAAAAAAAGGCGACCTAATTTGATATTTCAGAAGTGTACGTTAAAAAAAATTCTTAATATTTTCAGTTAAAATCTACGCAATCATTATAGACCTAATTAAGTATCCGTAGTTGTTGGAACAATAAAAATACATCTGTAAGAAAAAATTTCGAAGACGAGTGAATTCTAAACGAGCTTTTTAGATCTCCCAGTAAATTGTTTTCGCCGAAAACGAGAATCTTGTACGCCGCTGACGTCTTGTTTTCGAAAATAACGTGCGATTACTGGAAACAAGGATGCCACAGAACGTGCGAACGGTATCACGGGGCATGTTTCCACGCGATACGCGTGCTTCTGACACTTGTAATCACTCGCCGACACCGAATTATTCAATTAATATATACGGCATGCCTGCCTGTAATTAATTCCGCGCGCGTTCAATCGGAAGCGATTTTCCACGCGCGTTTTGATGTCGTTACGCACGGTTCGTCGATTTTTATCAACGATGCTTGCTGCATTATTCGGTGTATTACGAGCTTCTACATCGTCACATGTTTGACTTTTAATTTTCACCCTCATTGTATCACAGCGGGGCAAGTTTGAGCCTCGATGAAACCGATCAACGATTCTACTGGATAATAAATTAAGGTATTCGTATCTCGTTGTTGCGAGGTCTTAATTTTCTTGGTCTTTTCTCATTTGACAGGAAATTAAAATTTTAGCAGAGCTGCTTACCGATTCGTGCGAATATTAAATTCTATAAACTTAATAAAAGGTTCATGCTGCACATGTTGATATTCTTGATCTTTTTATTCTTCCATGCTATCGTTAAATTTAAATCGCCGAAGCAACCGTAAGCTGTTTACTTAGTGCAAGGCGATAGCACTAAGAACAAGGATCATCAAGACTTCGTATCGAAGATAATAAGTGATACAACTTCAAAGGTTACGATTTCGGGGTTGTAAAAATTCCCAGCGTTCCTCGAAATAGATGTTTCCGTTTCTGGGACGGCCTGTGTACAAGTTGCACCCGACTGCAGAAAAGCAAGTGAAATCGTGCGACACAGGACAAGTCGCGCCTGCCTCCCTGTGCGCGAACGGTTGGTTCGCCACTCGAAACCTATAATTAGTTTCTCGCTCTCGGTGTGTCCAGCCAGCGATCTCGTGTCTTCGTTGACGAGCTCTGACCCCACGATAATGTCACCGCTTAGGCTTCTAGGAGTAGCAGGTATGCGTGCTCGTTGCTCTGTGCGCTCCCTCTAAACTTAGATGGCGACCAGCGCGGAGAACGCAGAGAGTACCAGAGAGAACGGGCAGAGATGCCAGGCATCTCTCGTTCCACGGGAGACGATGCCACGAACGCGTCTCGCGTTATCCCGTTCTAAATTCTTGATTTCTCGAGCCACACACACACATTCTCTCTCTCTCTTCCTCTTTGACACTCACTCACTTACACGCATACTAATACAGGTCACCTAAGGAAAGCGGATCCTATCTCTAAGCGGCGACGACGACGACGACACCTCATTTCCTTACAAGGAGCACCCCCTCCTCGATGATCCTTTTCAGATTCGAGCGATACTTTATACTTTTCTTCTAATGATAGCAGCAGCACTTAACACTTTACCGATCAGAAGTCTATTGACTGTGGGACTATAGGGTAGATGTTAAAAGTGGTCCCACCTTACGCTTGGCTTTTTATGCATGGTGGGATATATTTTAATTCACCCCGAAAAGTGAAGTTACTCGATCAAACGGTTTAATATTTTAATAATGTAAACGAATGTTCTTTTTATATTACACAGATATTTTGTACAATTTGGGTTTCTCTTTTCTTTTTTTAGAATCGTGTTTCTCAAAGAATTAACGCTAACCGTACCGACCACTTTATACGTATCTGTTCGAAATACGATTTCAATTTAATATGAGAAACAATGCATAAAATAATCTGCACGATGATAAAAAATTATATACTTTCATTTCTACTTTCTGACATTCGCGCGAGTGCGTATTTTTATGAATAAAGTAGATAAAGAATGTTGCAGACAGACATATTTCTTTGATCATCAGAATTAGTGCGTGTTTTGATTCTATGTATATATATTTTTTTTTTTACTAAACTTTCTTCCTGTTTTCCCATGCAATTGTACTTCATACATTCACACGTTTTCTGTGCACTGAATTTAAAAGCGGGATGTTTCCCTTCCCTTTCAAAAAATTATGGAAACGCGATTTTACAGTGAAAATAAGACAAAAGTACGCGAAGCTACAAATGTTTCATTACCTCAGATTTGATCTACATTTATTTCTTGATTTAATAGTCTGCAGTGTAATACTAATTATCTACTGAATTGTCGTTTCGCGAACAAAGTATGCATCTATACTTAATTTTACGACGATGAAACTCGCGATGAACCACGAACACGTATCATTCACTTATACCATTTTACAACGCTTCCACGTGCTTCGCGGACATACTAGTCATTTTCTGGTCTATTTTAGGGGAAACCAAACGGATACAGTAGAGAAACCGAGGTGGTCCGAGAACTCTCGGTGTAATTTCGTTGTTTTGAAGCTTACTCGAGCTTGTTTGAAGCCTGCTAGAAGGATAATAAGCGTGGAATTGGTGGATTCTCGAGTTGATCTCGGAAAACCTGAGCTCTCGCTTCTCCGGATTCACCGCAGCACGGAAACACGATTTGACGGTTTAACTTTCGGATCGATTCAAATATTATACGAACCGCTGAGTTTCCAAATCTTTAATTTCTCGTGAAAGGATTCTAGCGTTGGAAATTTAAGATTTCAACGTATAGACCTGCTTTTTATTTTGCTTCCTTTAAAGATCTCAGACCGTTCATTTTTTTTTTCGAATTTATTTCTGAACACTTAGAACGTTCATTTTTTAATTTTTTTTTCTCCAAGATTCGCGAAACTTCGGGCTTATAAGTTACCTCGAGGAATATTATCCGACAGATTAAAGTTTTTGATTTAACATCGAAGGTTCGATACCTTAACCTTCGAGAAAATAACCGGCCACTGAATAGAGCGGTGAATATCCAACAATAAATCCTGTTTAATCTTTTTACCGTAACTGATGCCAATAGCAAACAGTTTCCAAGCTTTAAAGAGGAAACTTTTTCCATTAAATTTCATGGCTTTATTAAATATTTGATAAACGTAGCGCGTACTGTTTGCCGGGATCGATGGGACCGCGTTGAAACGCGTTAATGAAACTCGGTTTATCCGTGGTGCACAACAAAATCTGATAATTTAAAAAGATATCATTATCAAACTTATCGCTTTCATAAATCTATTAGGAAACAAAGTACGGTATTGATCGACCGGCAATTGTAACGACCTTTTATTATTTTTAATCATTCCTGCAGGTACACAATTTAGAAAGATTAAATTTCTATGAAAAATCACTTTAAAAGCGCGAAAGTAAACATTGTCTCTAATTCTACGACTCTGTAACGTTATGGAATAAACAAAAAAAATGTCTTAATATATGAATTGTTAACAAATAAACCACTAAAAAATTGGGAACTGAACGATGAATCGGTGAACACATAATACTTCAAAAAGGACAGTTTTTCCAATATGCAATTACGTTCTGGTTGTAACGTTACAGTTGATTAAAAAGTTTAACGCAGACGTGCCATAAAATTAAGTTACGTTAAAACTTAATGCGACCTCTGGATGATTCAATGAAAACTTCATTATGAACGTTAACCCTCTTATTCTCCTTGGGTCCATATGACCCAAAGTGAAGATTATGTTTCAATAAGTATTACATGAATTCAACAAATAAATATTAATTTTCTTGCGCAAAATGAACAATATTCACTATATAAATTCTATAGTATTCTTAAAACGTATTTTGAACACTAAGATCCAAATGATACTAATATGAAGAATTAGGCAAACAAGAGGATTAAATGTGAATCGTGCTCTAGTAATTATGTCACAAGAAACGTTTCGTGGAACCGGCAATGTAGAATTTAATTAATTTCTTTGCGAATAAATTATAAAACGGAAATGGAATCTGTTTTCTGCGAAGCATTTCTTTTGCACAGAAATTAAACTTGTCAACGTTACGTTGCTGTTGACGATGAGTTTGCTGTAAGTTCTGACCAACCTGTTATCGTTACGTTATTACCTTCTGAAAAATAACGAAAACTCGCTGGAAAACGACAAATTTTCTATCCCTTCGAGTATAACGTTTCAACAGCTTTCTATATTTATTACGTTATTATGTTCATGAAAGGCAATATTAATTCTCAAGGGTCTGAAGGACTCCGTAAAATTTTTACATTAGTTGCATGTGTGCACGTTGTGTGCATAATTTCATTTACGCTGCCTGCATCGAACCAACTTGCTGACTTAAACGCCACTTATCAGAAGTCCCGGCGTTATTAAACCGGTCTCTAAAGTACACTTAACAGACGAAGAGCCAAGCATAGTTAAACCGTAATTCCTAAGGGGACCAAACGTAATTTCAATAATTTTAGTTTAAATATACGTTGAACGTGCCGTAAAAAAAGTAGATTTCACTGTCCTCATTGAACATATTTACAGTTATCAAATATCTAAACAAAAAAATCACATAAATATGGATGAATTCTTTGTCACGTCAATGTATACATTGCAAAGAACATGTATACAATTAGAAGTGAAGTTATTTATTAGTTTGTTAAAGATGAAACGACAAATCTGCGATATAATCAACAGAAAATTTTCACGATTAAAATGAGTTCAAACAGATATTTCATGCTTCTTTCGACGAACTTCAGCTACTGCGTTTAACCCTTTGCACTCGAGAGGTGACTGTTAGTTCAAAAATTTCCAAATTCGAAATATTTACTAAGATTCGTTTATATTATACGTCATTTAGTTTAGTTAGGTGATATACTAAAATTTACGTATACGACTATTTAACCTCTGAGTCTAACTAATAAACAAACTAACTGAAGTCTGAAACTTTGCGAATTATAATTTGGTGACTAACGGTCATCTTTCGAGATCAAAGGGTTAAAACACCGACTGCAAACTTTGCAATCCAGGCTATAGCGATCAATAGTTGATAACGATTCTAATTCACGAAATACAAAGTCAAATTTACCACTGCCATTTCAGGTGCAACTATGTATCTCACACAAATGCACTACAACATAGGACCCCCTGGTCCTTTTACATAATTATAACAACAATGACCGCTTCATTGAAAATTTATAATCATCTCCATTTATCCAAGTTGAATCCTTTCACAAGTACTTTTTTCGTGATCGGTCATCGTCTACCCTCGCGGCACTCGAAGCGTTAATTGCCCACTTTGCGCCATGCTTTTCTTTTTCTACACGCAGGCCCGTTTGTGGGACCAGTCACGAGCCTTCAAAGGACTCCGGTGGTCCACGGTTGTAACTCATTTCCGCGTAAGCGCGCGTTTCCACGCGAAAACAGCTGCAGCCATCGACATCGTTCCTTTGTTCCTGTTCGGCATTCCTGTCTCCGGCGTTCTCCAAAACCGTTTCGCGTGGAGGCAAGCCGAAAGGGAAGGCGCCAAGCTTCGTAAATCATCGGCGGGGCCCTCCCCTCGACAACGAGCTGGACAACGCGTCATCGTCGACGAATCTCCTTGGAAGCAAATATAGCTGGAACAAGAAGACATCGACGAGACGGGGCTGGCGGACGGCCAATCAGAGAGGTCACTACCGAGAGCCCGTTCGACGCTGAGACGATTCGCGAGATTCTCTTCTGGGCACGTTGTTCTGATCCCCTTTAAGAGGGTCTGCTGCTCTAAAGATGCTTAACCCTTTGAATGCTATGGACGCATGTATGCGTCTGGCGAAATTTACTACAGTATTGTCTCTCTATGTGGCAATTTGTTACTACTATAATTGGCAGTCGCTATCCCCTCTCCTTGGAATATTCAGCATTCATATGCGATCATCCACTTACTGCAATCCAATTACTAGTGTATGAGTAGGAATAATATTATCTACGTAAAGCATTTCGACCTAGAGCATTCGGGACTCAAAGGGTTAAAAATAATGACGTTGGAATCTTTTTTTTTTTGGAGGAAATTGAATTTTTCATGAATTTTCTAGATGCAGCGACTATAAGTATTCGTACATATCCATACTTTTCAGTACCTTCATTTTTCATCAAATTCAGGGTTTGATTTTTGTAAGAGCAACAAATGTATATTATGCGGATATACTACCAGACAATAGTTTGGAATCACTTTTAGGATTATAGTCAGATCAAATTTATGACAATTTGTTGTTCGTATGAAATTAATACTGCTAATTTTAACAAGTTTCTTTTATCACGCTAGACTTTTTATGGAAGAGCTTTTTGAGATGAGCTATCACTCTAAACTTCTTTCCTTATAAATTCAAATGTTTCTTTCGTTAAATGGCTACATCCGTTCTTTGACAGTATTTAATAATTATTGTAGGAAGAAAAGTAATGCACGAGGATCGCATGACTGCATTCCTCGATGAACGATCTTAAATCATCAAATGAAACGGAATTATCGATTAACGAGCTAACACTTCAAAGCATTGAAATATGCTGATGGCGTTACCGCGTGCGCGGAATCAGTATTTATCTACATCTGAATAAATGAGGAATGACCTATTGAACATTTCTTAGAAACTGGGATACAACGCAACTTGTGCGGTTGTATTTATAAAGCAGAATTTATGCGATGAATAGATATTTGTCACGAGTTACTCGTAAATCTTAGCGATATTCTCATTAGGTTCCACGGGAACACCGTCACGGCAGAGGTACATTATCGTAGAAGCAATAAAAGACAATACCCGCGAAACCACCGCAAGCCGGTAACAGGTTCACTGTTCACGACTCGTATATTAAATCGCGTTGACCGAAGCCTGTAAAACGTGAAACAGAAAGTATCTCGTTAACTTTCAACGGTCACGACGGGCACCCGTTTGTTATTCCTTATCGAAAACATATTTCAACGGCAACGGCGGCTCTCCAAATTTATAGTGGCCCCGAATCTGAAGAAGTTCGATCAACCCCTACACCGTAGTGTTCTCAACGATTAACCCCTTGACATAGAATGACGTCTGGGAGACATCATTCATTTTATGTGCCATTGTAGACTTTGACGTGTCCGAGACGCCGTGCAGTATGTCATTAGATTATTATTAATTTATTTTATTTTATTTGTTAATTATTACCAATTAATATTGTATATCAACCTGATTGAATGTTATATAGCAACGTAAATTTCAAAATAAAATGTTCCGTTTCTAAGTTTGCACATAATTCTTCGGTTGATGCTAAATTAACACTAGATTTGCGGACATTTCATGTATATCTACTTCTAATATTTATATATTAAGGAATAGGTATACATAAAAGAGAATTTGAAAATGCAGAGCCAAGAGGGAAACAGATTTTGGTATATTTGTATCGCTCCATTGATAAAACTAAGCAAAAGTTACTAGGAATAATAGTAATTATTTCTGTAAATTTTACTCGTGAAGTCTAAAACCCGTCAAATTGACGAGTCTGGTAAGCCTAGTGTTAAACAGTATTTTTCGAACGCATCAAATTTCGTTTTATCTGTATGTCAAGGGGTTAAACAGAAGAAGACCGACCACGTGAGAGAAGAGGCCAGTGTGTGGTCGATACTCGTGCGGCAAAAATTGCATCGTCTTCGAATTATTAAGCGAGCAGACGTACGCGACACAGGAAGACCGATTGGATGATGTTCCTGGCAAGCATCCAGATTCTTTCGTTCGAGAACGTGGAAGAATGGGATAGCAGTTTGGTGGAAGCAGTCGGGATGGGTTAGAAGGGTCTTTGAATAGCGACTTTCAGACGTACGTCACTGTGAATCCGTACAATATATCCGAGTGACTGTGGTATTGTGTGTTCCAGTTCCAGTTTCAACGAAATTAAATTAATTTCGCTATAATTCCCCAATCGTGATACGCTTCCAGCTTCTTTTATTTTTTATTATACAATATGTATGGAATAAAATGTAAGCTTTTCGCCAAGTAAATAATTTGTTTAACGAATTAAAAAAAAAGAAGCAATAATAAAAAACAGAAATAAAAACCGTCCATGTTCTATAGAAATAATCATTTGAGATAGTACCAAAGAAATCGTTTAGAAAATTGGGAAACATCGAATTAATCTGGTTAGTATTACAGACAGGCTCCGGTTTACTGTGTTACACGAGACAGTTCTTTGGCACAGATATAAGTGGAGGTTTGAGGAAGTTTTCGACAGAGGATCCGTGAGAAAAAGAAGGGAACAGATGAAAGAGTACCAGCAGTGGGAAGATAAGAGGCAGGTTGGATTCACGCCAGATATTTATGTCGATGCCACGCGATGGTAGGGCCCGAGTCGAGGAAACGACCGTGACATTGCGATGGCAACGGGAAAAATTGTTGAAGGGTCGGGGACGAGATAAAAGATACAGAGTATTATAATATCGTTGCTGTATCGCGTGGGACTCTTATCCCCCGAACATAAGATTGGTGTAGGTTCTTGAGGAACAATGTAATAACGATGATTTGGTAATATAATGATAATCCAAATACTTATGCTTCGAAGATTCGTGAGAAAGTAGGCAATATGAAAATAATATTCGAAATGTATTAACCCTTGCACTCGAGAGGTGACAGTTAGTAGCCTAATGATACTAACTTTAAACATTTTCAAATTAGAAATATTTACTAAGATCCACCTATACTAAGCGTCATTTAGTTTAGTTAAATGATATACTAAAATTTGCATATATAACTGTTTAATCTTTGAGTTTGACTAATAAACAAATTAACTAAAGCCTGAAAATTTGTGAAGCTATCATTTGGTGACAAACAGTCACCTCTCGAGCGCAAAGGGTTACTAGCTAAGTCATTAGCATATATAGGTACAATATTACTATAAACGTCAAACAAATGAAAAAGATATTATTAATGATTCACGAAAACCACAATAAAAAAAAACTATTCTGTGAGTTTCTAACATTGATCATTTCAATTCATAATATTTGCAGCGTATTCCACCTTGAATATTGTGAAGTATACAGATTTCAGGTAATTAAATAGTTTGGATTTAAAGAAATAAAAAGTAAAAACGTTGAGAATCAAAGCTTTTATATATATATATATAATAATAATAATAATAATAATATATATATAAAAGTAATTAGAAATAGAGAATGAAACTGAAGTTCTGAAGAGCGAAAAGAAAAAGTTCGCTCAATCCGAAGGTAATAAATCATCTTAATGACGCGTTAAAAAGGCCCGCTTCCCAGGCCACAGAAATACACGTATCAATGGTCGAATAATGTCTGATTATTTTTAAATGAATCGCACGCCAACCGCTTCGTTCATTCGCGAAGGAATAAAAAAGCAAGGCAGCAACGTTTGCGCGAACTAACTACTGGCCCGTGACTTAAACCTTAATTAAGTCATGCTTAAATAAGTTTCAGCAATTGCGGCAAAAGATAGGAAGAAAAACCGTGAAAGTGTACCGAGGCTGTTTCAACTTTGAATCGCTGCTTCTCTGCAAGCAAAGCGTACAGAGGAGCGCATCTGATTAAATATTTAATAGTATCATTCAATTAAATTTATCGTGCCCGCTTCTTTTGTTTCATTAAGTGTTTGCAATCTGCTTCACGATTTACTCCAACGAATTACGTTACACTTTTTAATGAAAGAAAAATTGTTGATTTTATACCGCAGTAGGTATAATTGAATTAATTTCCTTTCCGTTAAAAATACGTAATGTATGATATATTACTAAATAACGCTGAACGATAACCAGAAGAATGAATTAACCACAGTGCTGTATACACAAATGTGTATTTAATTTTCATTAAATTGTTTGATTGTACTCTTTGTATAAAGAAGCATGTTAACGTTACTCTCAAATAGCGTACTAATGTATATAGTTTTCTCAAGAACTCGCAGGCAAATGAAATATCTATTATTGCTGCCACAATAATAACGAAATAATGAAATCGAATAATTTTAAATTCGAAAAAAGAAACAAATACAGATCAATTTTTCCGCGTAACCAGAATCGAGATTTTACAGTCGGCATACCACCGATTAATAGAACCAACATCACCAGTAGCATGAAATCGTACGTTACTTTAGATACCACGTGAAACGCTGGTTTCTACCTGAACGAATACCGAAATTGTTCGACGGAACCAGTTCACGGTAATTCGACCAGCGAAGAATGAAGTAATTATTTGCCGGGGCTGGAAACTCGGTTCATACGGATCAGGTATCTTAACCGATCTCAGGAACATGTTGCTCAACGTAGGCATACCTTTAGCCGAATAAAATGTTACTCTTAGCAAACATACTCGTAATCATTGCTTTTTTCTTGACCCATTAAAATAGTACTTACTTATAACCTAATCAAATTTTCAACAATTTATTTTTTCGCAATTTGTTCGCGAAAATTTTCTTTCCCAACGTGTTATTAAAACGTGAAATTTTACTTGAAAATAACAAAACGAGCATTTCTACTTAATTTTTTAAATATTAAATATAAATATTAATCCAATAATAATCAAAGTATGCCTATCATGTTAGATTAATTATAAATAACAGGTTTCCACGCATATAATTTTCAAATCGTGCTGGTACATATGGGTACCGTTAAAAAAAAGGTTAAATATCGATTGAAATATTGTTTCTGCAGAATTGTCTAAAAGTTTCTACTTTCTTTAATAAAAGACATTTTATTTTAATTCTTATAAAAAATGATAATAGAATAAGCTGCCTGACACGGTATCAGTATAATACAATAGCGACACAGCAAATCAGTATCGCCAGAACCGTAATATCCTACACGAAGTGTTAGTCAAAATTAAATAGACTATCTTGGATACGCTATGATGCGATACAGAGGTCGATACACATTCCTCGACACGGTATCGATAAGACATCATGTTATCAGAAGCAAAAATACCGTTCTTTCAATACTAATACGTGTGCAGCAGTTCTCAAAGAACTTCAAGGCGACCTGAATAACTTATCGAGTTCGTCGAAGTTTCCAATTTTGACATAGCACGCATCAATAAGTAGGATAAACATTAATAAAGGCTCTCTGCAGCGCTGCAATGATTTCATAAATGTAAACTGTCCCAAAGGAGGCCAAAGGATCGTTAAAGGCAGCGCCTTCGACCGGGTTCGCGACCGAGAAACACGGTTTCTTCGAATCTAAAAGTTAGCAACTTCGACTTTTGGTTTTGGACTTGGAAATCGCAAAAAGTTCTTCTTGATTTTTTAATGCATCCTGAATGACAAGTGACGGACTAATAAGAATATGAAATTAATAATTTGAAGTACGGAAGTGTAAGTTATTAGAACACTCTGAACTAAGCATCAACTGAAACAGTGTACTGATAGTAGAAATAGAAATAATCTTCCTGAAAAATTTGAAGATTTCATAAAACGTTTCAAACTTTTATTTCTATTTATAACAATTTTCCAAAACATAATTCTAAGAAACAGTATATTATTTCAAATTACTATAGCTAACATATTTATAATTTCTGGAGTCCTTTAATTTTTCAAAATTTATTCCTGTGCATATCACCGGCATTTTGCTTACCTACAAGCACACAAAATTGTGATTGACAATAATCTTTCAGTTGAAACAAAAATTTAAACTATTCGATACATTCATATAAAATAATGTTTCAAACGTACAAACGTACAAACATGTAATTTCGGCGTCACACAATATATATTACGTAGGGTTAATCCTTTAAGCGAAAGGAAAAGAATAGTTGCACGAGACGTCTGTGTACCATTGAAAGGATAATGGAATCATGATAATTCGCGTTGGACCAAACGATTGGCGGACAGCCCTGGCCACTGTCCAGCCTGTCCTATGAGTTCGCCATGCATATTCTCCCCGCAGACATAATGCTTCATTGGCCAAAAACGCGGCCAGACGTATTTATTTCGTGCGAAAGAGCCCGCCTAACCGACCATTTTGCAACACGCGAGGCTACGACATTGCCGTCATCGAAAAAAGACCCACTGAATCGTGTTAACACGTTGAATGCCACCGGGGTCACCGGTGACCGGCACTCAAGTTGACGGTGACCGCCGCGCTCAGATTAGTTAGAACTACATAATTTGGACAAATGTCGATACTCATCAATTTTTCATTATTACTATCGTTAATGCAACGGTATGAAGAAATTAATCTACACATATAAAAGGATGTGTCCTGACTGACTGATTTAGCATCAAAGAACCTAAACTACTAAAGCTAGAAATATGAAATTTGAATAATGAGTTCCTTTTATGACGTAGGCACCTACTAAGAAAGGATTATTTGATATCTCACTTCTAACGGGGTTAAATAGGAATTGAAAAGTTGTTTGAAAATCCGTTAATTTTGAAGCAAGCACTATGAAACCTGGTATTTAGCTTTTTTGTTAGAAATAAAG